>ADNK01000917.1:0-28699 GCA_000320545.1 Bigelowiella natans CCMP2755 | reverse complement strand
TATGAGCAGCGCCCCTGCTCCTGCTGAAGGCTAAGAATGAAAATACTACTGTCAATGCTACTAATACAGTGACGACCTTTCTTCCTTTTTTAATTACCACGCGTAATTCACAACTTGTGGATGATGCTTCTTGCCATATGCTGCTCTGCCTGCTCAGAGCTGGGACTCCTCAGGCGGAGCGTTTGTCATGTCCGAGCCCAGGTACGTTACGTGCAATCACTGAAAGATTATTTCGCTCGCAAGGGCTGAACATATGTAGTGCTGATATATTGATGGCATGTCCTATCGCTATATGCAAATGAGTGAATTTGTGGGAGATCAGACTGTTTCTCCTACTGCTGCTGCTGCTGCTGCTGCTGCTATAGGTCACCTGAGACGAACCCAACCGACGAATGGGATGTCATTGGTGGGGCCAGGGTCGTGGTAAAGAAGGCAGGGTAATAAGCGAGAGAGAGAGAGAGAGAGAGAGAGAGAGAGAGAGAGAGAGAGAGATGTACTACACATGTCGCCTATGCGAAAGATACGATGGTAGATGTGTGATTGTTTTTGTTTGATTACGCTCGTCATCTATGTACTTCAATAGAACGGAACAACATGCACTGCGAACGCATCGCAAATTTACTACACCAAACACACACACACACACACGCACACACACACACACGCACACACAGGAGCAACACGTACACTTACGTAAGCGTATGCAAGACGTTATCATTTCTGGTGAGCTTTCATCACTCAGTCTCCCTGTGCCCCCCCCCTCGTTCGTTTCATGTATACATAGGGTCGAGAGGTCAAATCCAACGGAGACCTGGGATGAGAGCGGCGGTGCGCGGATTGTCACATTGAGACCGCGGTAAAATATAGTAGAAGTGGTAGTAGTTGTAGTAGTAGTAATAGAGGCCCGACGAGATGCTTGCCTGCTAGCACGACGATGAGCGATTGCAGGGAGGGGAGGGGAATCATGGTTACCCTGCTATTATTTTTGCTTGTGTCCCCAGCAAGGCTATTCGATCGTTAAGTACCAATACTTTTATGATAATAATCTATCTTAAGACAAGAGGTGGCTGATCCTACCGAGTCCTGGGAGGAGGAGGGAGGTGCAAGAATCATGATTACGTCAAAACCAAAGGTTGTACTTGCATCCGTTAAATCTCGTGCGTACGTAGCATTTTGATTTTTCCTTAGGAAATGCCAGAATGTCTTGGCATGCATCTCATCAAAACGCGGCAAATGATCTTGCGGTTTATTTTCGGCGCATTGCCCGAGCAATATCGGTTGCGATGAGTTAACAATTCATTTTTCCCTCCTGCCAGGAAAAATTGGAATTGGGGGGCGAAAACATCGGAGGGGCTGTAATATGGACAACAAAATCGTCGCCCTCGGCAACATCGCAAGAAAAGGATGATAATCAGAGAAAATAATTAGCATGTGCAGGCGCACCACATACTGTACAATCGTAGATGAATTAGGCAGAAGCGGCTACTAATAACGAAGCCACATTACGTAGCAAAGTTGTTCAGATTAACCAACATGTACGGGCTCAATGTTATAGCTTAACATCGCATCGGCAAAATGCAAACGAAAAGGATTATTAAGTTTAAATGCACTATCTGCACATAGCATCGCAGCCGTCTAGCCGTACTAGTGTAGCTTGCTAGCTCATAGCTATGCAGATTAGGGCGTGCGACCAACGCACAGAAAGCTCTATGCTAGACCTAGCAGCACGGCTAGAAGGGCACACTTGGATGTCGCCTAATAAGTGATGAATATCGATCACGTACTGCCGTGTCTAGTAGGTCTGCTTGTTAGCTTTTGTTTGATTGATCGCATCGCCTCTTGTTAGCTTGTCGCACCACACGCACAACAATACGGACATTATGCTAGCAGGACTACGCACACGTACTATGCAACATGCTGCTAGCATGTAGCAGCAGCGTATGCAGTGCAATGTACTACTCTAGCTAGCTAGTACTGAACGAATAGCCGCTAGCTAGATAGGCATGGCTAGATAGCCATATGCATTATTCAAAGCGCATGTACGTACACTTGTCTGCGCACGCTATGTTATGTATGTATATGCTATCATCACAAGCAGCGGTCCAGCTATGCTAGAAGTGTTCCAACGATGCAACTAACATGGTATTCATGCGCCGTCGTATCTGAGGCACTGCCGTATGTACATATGTACGTAGTAGCTGCGATCAATACATCTTTAGATCTACATATATACGTAGTGGATCAACTAGATGATTGCGAAGTAATTGTATGAATATTTTATCAGAAACGCAGGTACTAGCAGAGAATATAATCCAGGTACATTAGGAATTTTTCTAATAATGTGACATAATGATCACCACAGTATGCACAACGAAGATCAAAGCATATGCCTCCTAAGAAGGTCTAAATTCTCTGAGGATACATATTATGTTGCATTGGTGCTTCCTGTGGCTTCTTTCTGCCACGAAAAGGATACCGACCGACCCCTTGGCTAACTAAAGTGAAACGCCATTATTCTAGCGTTGAACTCATTTACAAACCGCTGCGGCCGAAGACGACAAGAGCAATGGAGAAGGTGAACATAGCTCCGAACATTCCCCATGCAAACTCAACCAGAGGTGGGTTAGGTCCTTCCTGGTAGATCTATAAAAAGAGTTGATGGTCAATGTCTGCTTAGAATCGGTCATGTGACTTTTCTTCCCTGTACTCTCTCTCCGATTACATCCTCATCTCACTTTCAAGGTACACTTAACATGCTATATTCGTTGTATCAAAGAAATGAAAAGTCGACTAACGAGTTCGGCGTTCTCAGCAGCTTGAGCAACACCCTGCATGAGAGCAGCGCTTGTAGCAGCAGAAAGACCAGCCATCTTAGCACCCTATGTTTCGAGATGCGAATGAGACATCGAGCGTAGAGGATATACATATAAGCATGTGTTCGAAGGACGTTCGGCATCAAGAATCGTGTACAAACAGATTTAAAAGCAACAGCCCCTAAATCCCAACTGCTAGATTGAATCAACCACCTTCTGGAAGGTCATCTGTTGAGGCTTAGCATATGCAGCGAGGTTACGAACAGGTGCAGCTGTTGATTGAATTCGTCATTTTTAGTTTTAAGACCGAGGAAATGTTGTTCTGAATGTTATGGAGTATCCAACTTACCAGTGCGGGAAGACACAGCTCTGCGCACGAGAGGAGCGCCAACCTGGTTCGCTGTTAAATCAGCATAGGAAAGTCGATTCAGCATTAAAGGTTCTCATTTCTTTCAATTATATCTAGGAGAGTAAGTTAGTAGATCGCCCATCTGGAAAATAGACAGCAGAATGTTCATTATCATCCTGTTGCCATCCCCTAATTTTGTTTGCATCCCACCCCCAACATGCGTTTATTTGCAACCCCTACATTTATTTGCGATTGTACCGGAGCAGAGCATGAAAGCAATGCCAGCGAGAAGGACAACGTTGAGGGCAACAGAAGCCATGACGAGGAACTGGGAGCTTTTCTTTGCTGGGGCGGGAGCGATCATGGTTGCTTTTTTTGGTCTTTGCGTAGTAGGTCGGGGCTGATAGGATTCAGTCCTAAAATTATTGAACATAATTTGAAAAGAAAATATAAAATATATGTGTATAAATATATACGACTTGTACAGATCATAAATTTTATTATAAAATTAACGACGACCAGGACATCTCATATTCAAGCAATTAAATTCAACGTTTTGAAAGGCGCCGCCTGCGTCGCTTTCAGAGCTACAATTCAAGCTAAGTTATTTTTTGGTATTTAATAATGTAATAAATACACTATTAATTACTGTACGACAAAATAATAAAGTTGACGGTGAACATATTTTCGAGAAAGTCTCTCATTTGAAAATTTCACTTTAAGCTGGTAAATCACGTGGCCTGGAGCCATATTCTAAGCATTATATGGAGATACCGAATCAATATTTTAGTACGGAATCTCCTACAGATATGCTCTTTTTAACAATATTTTCTTGCCGTAGGTATTTTAATACATCTGAATAAAGCTATACTCGTCGGAGCATAGATTTGAAAAGCTCAGAACTAGTGACACGTCGATGGACAGCCTTGAAACTCGATTTGGTTTAATTGTTGCCCAACTATTGAACCTTTATGCTAAATAGGGGCCTATTTTCTACAAATCTGAGATGATCAATCCCGTCGGCCCGTTCCACAAGAGAGGAAAGAGGTAAAGATTGCCGAGATAGAAATTTTGCAGTATTGTACTACATCACTGAAATAATCTGGTGTATTCGAAGGAATTTGAAACATAAACGCCCTTTAAATTATTTATTTGAATCGGAGATGAAGGACAAATATTTATCGATAAATCATCTGGTATTTACTAAGTGTAATGTAATTATCATAATGCCGGTATTGAGAGACTTTGTCAAATACGCATTTCATATTTGAGATATATAAGCATCATAATATTGAAATGATATTCTAAAATATATATAGATTTTTATAAACGTCAATCACAGTATTCGCAATTATTCATACAAAGCATATAATAATATTCAACAGATCCATATGATGGCTGAATTATCTTATCCGCACTTGCCGAAGAGACCTCAATCAAAGGGGATTTTTGTCATATTTCGATACTATCGTTCATTTGTGAATAGCGACAACCGAAAGTAATTGTCTGCATGAAGTAAGATAGGGATCTGCACACTTTTACGCGAAATCCCACGGACCTCCATTCCGCCAACACCTTCCCCTTCCCTCACCTTTCCATTTTCAGTACCTCTGAAAATAGCCCCGCTTAGTCCAAGGGACACAAAAAAATAGCTACCATGTCGCAGAGAAAGAAAGTTATGACGCAGCCGATCGTAAGTAGACATTCACAATCTCGCAACAGAAAGCATGTTAATGCAAAACCCTCGAAACAGTCACTTGCGTAATTCCGGCTGAGTTGGTTGTGGTGGCGCAGTGTAAAGTGTGGATTCTGTTAAATATTTACTACTATGTGAATTATGCTTCCGTAGAATTTGTGTTAACGCACGATATTTCATGATGTGAACTTAGAACCAGATTTTTCGGCTGCTCCAGAACGTAAGTTAACATTAACATTTGTATTATTATGATTCCACTGCAAGTAAGCAGTAACGCTTGATAGAATTTCATACCACTTTACAGAAATCTAGGATCCAGATTATGTTGTACGAGCAAACAAACATGCGGATCGAAGGAGTCATAATTGTAAGTAAATAATACCCCAAATAGAATAAATGATAACATCTCTAAATACTGAGCGCATTCACATAATTATATATACTCCCAAATACACATGGCAGTTGTGTATATAGAATATTTATATGGTTGGGAAGCTTGCTCTTTTCCCTATCATCCAAGCAAGCACGCGCACACACACACACACACACACATACACACACGCACACGCACACGCATTATAAATAATATATTGATGTTCATCTTTCCATTTTTTATCCCTAGTCTGAATCAATCACCCTCTTTTCTTTCTTGCTAGGGCTTCGACGAATACATGAATCTAGTCCTCGATGATGCGGAGGAACTTGACATGAAGAAAAAGCAGAAGACCTCGTTAGGTTTGTAATTTGATTAGTTGAGCTTTGTGTCTTGCCTGACCCTTATTTTATGTGAAAGGGCGCATATTATTGAAGGGCGATAATATCACTCTTCTTATGCAAGTGGGAGGCAGCAAGTAGAACATCAAGGCGGATAAAACCCCTGGGACGTCAATATTCGAATTAAATGTGCTAGGAATAAAAATGTCGTTGGATTGTTAAGTAAAATTTAAGTATCAGAGTTTGGTCAAAATTTCCACATGTGTACTGTACCGTATATTTGTAATATATGTATCTCTAGATTGCACATAGGACTATCTGCGTATTGTTAGCAGCTTATTTCGCGACATTTGTTTGGTAGGGCTCGTGAATGGGTGAATATCATCATTGTCCTAATACGCCCGTTTTTCGTTTATTAGCTTCTGTGTTTAGATGTATGTGTGTGCACAAGAGTGTCACATACCGTCGACAACATACACACATGTGTACATACATGTATACATCATGTATCAAACGGACTTACAACCGCTACGCCGGCAGTTTTTCCCGCGCAGATGCGCAGCGCAAAGACACATGCTACGCGTAGCAAAACCAAGCATTTTAATGATGAGAAAAAACACGCAGGCGAAAATGCATGTCAGAAGGAAGCAAATGTTCAACCTGTCTAGCTGTCCTAGCTAGCTAGTGTCTAGCTAGCTAGCTAGCTGTGACTTTGACTCTAGCTTTGAACGAACACGACGTACCACAGCATGTTGACGGCGCCGATCTTGATCTCACAAGGACTGCGATCTCTCTCAGTCCATTCGTCTAGCACTTGCAACTGCTAAGTCCAACATGACACATCAGAGCCGGGACCAAGCTAGCAAGGGGCGAACTTGGAGAACCTCAACAGGATTCTTTCCACTTTTTTTTGTGGAAAAAATCATGGAATGCATCACGAGCGTGGATTTGGCATGCATTGCACAAATTGCAGCTTGCCTCAAAAAGCGCGACGTCGCGTGCGTGACAAACAAATGATTGTCGTGAGCGCACACGCATGGCCAGTTGCCATGCAAGCGCATCAGCTCGCCAATGTGATTTGTTCTCCTGCTTGAATTGCTCCTCATCACTTCACCATTGACGTGTTTGATGGCCAGGTTCAACCGATCTAGCGATGCTCCTCTGGTTCTTGCCATTTCCTTTCGATCGATCAGGCGCACACATCGTTTTCCTTTGTGTGGCCATTTCTTCAAGTCCATCCCACTCATCGCACGCAGTTTGCCCACCACTGTTGCATCATCTGTTTCATCCGTGCCACTTTCAGAAACGTGGGAAGGCTCACTCACTGACGTCATCGAATCGTCAATGGATCCAACGGTTGGTGTGGGACTCATCTACACAAAAGAGGCATTTTCAACGAAGACACCATTTGAGGCACACATTGATGGTTTCACAGTTTCCTTCACATCAACGTTCGATGAGTGATCCACCACAGCGTGCACCTTTTCTGTGGTGATGACAGACATGCATGAGGCTGAAACCACAGTTTTTTTGGATTCAACGGCCAAGGTGTGGAGTTTCGGTCAACATGATGGATTGCTACCCAAAAAACATCTACACACATCAGAGATCCACTAGTCGAGATTCGAGATTGACGTCGATTGCGATGGGCATGTTTCCAAACAATGGATCGCAACAGCATCGACAACATATCCACAGATTTTTTGTCCAAATTTGATATCAATTCAAACATTTTAAAACGAAAGCGTTTAGACGAGCAAAAATCCGTGAAAATCACCACCCCAAAACACCCAAAAAAACCTAATGCAGATTGGTGTCAGTTTCGTTTGTATTTGCGTGTGACGGGAAACAGATTGGCGACACATAACACGCTCGCTCGCTCTCTCTTAGAGCCTCTTTCCCGCCGCCGCTCTCCCTCCAGCCGAGAGCATTCTGCGTGTTCCAACCCAGCGCTCTGGCTTTCTCTCCTCCGTTGCCATCCTGGCTGCTCTTGCTAACTATCTCTACGCATCACCGGCGTGAGTTTGGCCTTGGCGGGTGAAAGAAGAGAAGGATGTTTGAAGGGCTGGCGGCCTACTTCCTGAACAAGGTGAGAGGATTTTTTTACATAAAACCTGTAGTCGATTTTGTATCAGCTTAGTGCAATCACTTCAAATGCCGCTCCAAATACCTACGGAGTTCTTCAAAAATTGCCCACAGCTAGATTTGAATATTCGTTGTCTATGCGCGTGTGCGCATATCAACTCACTCCTAGTTTCGGCTAACGAGAAAGCAGGATTGTGCCTGCGGCAACTCTGAGACTTATCATCGTTCTAATTTCCTGATATTTTCCTGGTTTGCGATGGACCAGTATTTGCATCGATTTATAGAAGGAGTAAAAGCACATGACCTCCAGACAGCCGCCTTTTCAGGAAAGCTTAAACTTCAGAATGTTAAGGTCATTCTACAATTATCACCCCAAGAGGATACACCCATTTTTCAGTGTTTACTCTTATTCTCTTTTGAACCAAGTTTGCTCTATATTCTGAATTACTCGATCGTCTTAACTGTAGCTCAAAACCGAGGCGTTGGACTTTCTGCAACTTCCGATCGATGTGATTTCAGGGGCCGTTGGAAATGTCATTCATAAGCATACACAAATGCACACAAATGCACACACACACACACACACACACACACACACACATACACAAAGACAGAGAGAGAGAGAGAGAGAGAGAGAGAGAGAGAGAATGAATATACATTCTCTGGCATACATAAACACACACACACACACACACACACACACACACTTACACGAAGACTCTCACAAAGACACTTTCATCACTCGCACACCCACATAAATCTATTATGTATATTTAAGATTAAATATTTGCACATATGTATATATATATATATATATATATATATATATATATATATATATATATATATCACGCACCCTTAACTGCGATTCGATAGTCATAACTCGTCTTTATTTCTGCTTCATATAGGTGATGATCCAGATGTCATGGAAGCTACAAAGCGAACCTGTGAAGGTGATACTTGAAGATTTGTACCTCGTAGCCCGGCCACGCTCGGATATCAGGTGCGATGTCAAGGCTGCTCTTGAGGTTGCCATCACGTCAAAATTGAGGTATGCAAATTATTCAATTCAATATCTTGCAGAAATTGTGCCTTTTTCCTGCTGATGTGCATCGATGTGCATGTGTGTCTGTAAATTCGTATACGCACACACACACACACACACACACACACACACACATATATATATATATATATATATATATATATAATACATTAACATGAAGGAAACTCGCGGATTGGCAGAGTATTCGATTGGCTGCCCCTTCATCTAAAGGTTGTATTCAAATAAAAGTAGCTCCAAGAATTTGATTTTTAACTGTCACCCCCCTCTTTTGCAGAAGAACAAGGATGCCGGTTTGTACGAGAAGTTAGCTTTCGCAGTGATGAAGAACCTAAAGATCAGTATAAGAAATATCCATTTCCGGTAGTAACCTTATTTTTGAAGAATTAAAAACGCGCATGGGGGATTTAAGAGAAGTTCCCTTGACTTTATGCACAGACGGGTACTTAGATAGTTTTGTGGGTGTTATTCTTCCGTAGATTCGAGGGCTATTCTCCAGGATCGGAAAGTAAAAACGGAACGCCAGCTGTCGGTTTGTGCTTACGAGAACTCTCGGTGTGTACAACAAATAAAGAAGGAAATGAAACTTTCGTAACCGATACAAACGCCAAGATCTTCTACAAAAAAATGAAATTTGAGGGCCTCAGTGCCTATCTGAACACTCGATCCCGCGTTGTGAATGACGCAAGGCATCTTAAGTCTTATTTCAGCAGTCAGCCAGAGTACTTCAAGCATATATTGAATCCGGTCTCAGGGGAGGCTATCCTCTACATCAACGATGATCCTCCTCTCGATTCTAGACTGCCGCACTACCATCTCTCATGCAATGTCGACAAGATCGACATTTCTCTTGCCCGGCGCCAGTACGTGTGTTTCCTCCAGCTTCTACTATCTCTCTCGAACGCGCAGTCGAGGATGAGTGACTCGCAATCGAAAGTTTCATTTTGCGAAGGTAGCAGCGAGGAGAGAGAGGAGTACACACGCCTGTATAAGCGCACGCTGAACGCCATGTGGCTCGATGCGCTGGATGAAAAAGGGGAGGCTAGGCTGTCTGAAATTGAGAGAAAGCTCACGTTCTCGAGTCTGGCTAAGTGTAGAGCGCAAGCGATAGCTCAGCTCCGCCACCAGCTTAAGGAGGGGGAAACTGTCATGATTCGACAGGCAGCTCTGAAACTTGAGCAGGAAAAGCAGAGCACGAGTTGGATCGGTTCAATCTCCTCGCTATGGGGGGGAGGGAGAGAAGGGGCGGGGGGGTCGAGAGAAAACCTGAACCCTAAGATTTCGGAGAGGGATGTCCAGGAACTTTACGACGAGATTCGCTTCGACCCTGAGGAGGAGCTAAAAATTGAGGCAAAGAAGAGGGAATTGCCAAAAGACTACCCCTATGTGGTGGTCCAGTTCAAGCTGAAGGAGTTCGTTCTGCGGATGCTTTCCAAGTCGTGGGAAACTGAACTTACCGCATGCGCAAGCGATGTTGACATGACGACACACCTAAACATGGGACAGACTGTAGTTCAAGGTCGGCTCACCGGGCTGTTCGTACGGGATATGTTCACGCCAGACACGGCATTTAAAAACATTGTATATCACGACGACACGAAGGGAGGCGAAGTGACCCACCTTTTAGAATTTCATGGAGAGTTTCCTCCCATCGATAGTCCGGCGGATCTAAAGCTAAGGCTTACTCTGCAGAAGGTTTTTGTCATCGTCAACTCAGTGTTACTAAGTCACATCTCCAACTTCTTCGCTTCCCCAGCGAAAACTCAGAGGAGTGTAGCTCTCGTGTCGGAATGGACTTTGAACCAAGCCCAGCGCGCGTTCGACGCATCAACGACGGTCGTGCAACAGTCACTCGAGAATTACAAGCAGATTGATGTGTTCTTGTCCCTCGATGCGCCCACAATCATGTTCCCAAGTAGCATGACATCTAGGGGTGCAGACATGCTAGTCGTTGAGACGGGTTCGTTCAAGCTCTCAACAAGTCTTGGAGAGAGAGAGAAGATGCAACAAGTATTAGAGCAGATCCTAAGAGACAATCTCCATGCTCCCATCAATCTAAGACTCCTAGGGAAGGACGGCCAGCATCAGCAATGTTGGGAAGGGAAAAAGCTCTCTCTAGACGACTACAACAGGTGTTACGACTCCTATTCCATCACTGGGAGCAATTTTGAGGCTTTCATTATAAAGGCTGAAGAAAACTGGAGGCAAAAGCGCAGGGCCGACTTGGAGATGGAGGCCAAATCGAAAGAGATGATGAGATTCCGAAAAGGACCGAACGTCGTATCTTTCTCTCCGTCGAACTTGCTTGCCCCGTTCGATCTCTCTCTAACCTTTTCACGATCGATGGTGCTCGGTGCTTCAATTCCTACCATTCGTGTGAAAGGAGAGGTATCGAAAATCACGTTTGGCGTGGATCAGCAGAAAATGAAGAAGCTTGACCGCATCCTGAGAGTCTTTCGCGAGGGATTGGACACACGTACAAATCTTCCAGCGAAGCGGGTGCGAAGCACTGCAAAGAATTACACCAATGAGAATCCAAGAGGAATAAGCAAATATAGTGACGGAGAGCTGAGGGACAACATTCTTGATGAGAAAAGCAACCAAACGTATGCAGAGTTGCAGCACGCATTGGGACACCTCGTTGATGTGGACCGGGAAGCACAAGCACTTCTTCAAGAGGCTAAGGGGACGAGGGGCGGAATTCCCGCAGAGAAGATCCGCGACTGGTGGGCAGGAAGATTGAAGAGGCTTGAACGCACAGTCGACTTTCATGTCGATCTGCGCATGGGAAGCCTGTCAGTTCTGGTAGGAAGTTCTAGCGGGAGTCACGAACCCAGCATTGCGCGTGTGATGTGCACAATTCGTGATATGGAGTGCGCAATGGCATTTTTGCCGTTTCAGAATTGGTCCAAGGTTACTATCGCTGCGATTGATGTTGATGATTTTGATTGTAAAAGTCCGTCCCCCACTCTAATCACCACAAGAGTCGAGGAGAAAGGAGAAAGCCACAATAGTGGTATTGAGAACAACTTCGTTGTTCTTGAGCATAACAGTTTCATGAGTGATGCTCCGATATTTCCGGAATCCGCGGCTCCAGTAGTGACAGATATCAGACTTGGAAGAATCTTAGTTGACTTTGAGCCTCATAGAATCGAAGGAACGAAAGAGTTCCTTGTAAAGAGTCTCCTCGGGGAAGATGGTTTCCATGGTCTCAGTTCGCCTAGTAGCAAGGGGTTCGGGGAATCATTGAAGACAATGGTTCTCAAGACGAGCACTCTCAGCAACATTTTGCAAGACCATGACGAAGAGGTTTGTGCTCTTGATGCACAGTTCAATACTGTAATGTGATGTGATTTGCGTTTCTGCTGCTACATAGCGCGCAATCAATGCGTATTTCTTTTGTTTTAATTTATGCACATGGCACCTGTGTTTCAACAGCTTGGGATGTTATTTTTACTGATATGGTGCGACGCTAATTCTCAGGACTGTTACTATCTCCTCCAGCGAGGTCTAAAGATTAATCTTAGATCTGAACCGTCCACTGACAAGAGCCTCAAGACTGGCTTGCTAATCGAACCAGGATCAGTGTTCAAGGCAGCAAAACGAGTGAAAAGAAACGGTCATATCTTCCTGAAAATTGTCGAGGGCGATCAAGAAGGTTGGGTTTTCACCAGCCACCCGAAAGATGGCAGCCCGCTGATCATTCCATTCGCAGAGGCAAAGGTAAAGAGAAGGCACAGAGTGGAGTCGCGAATGTCCGCGAGGATCGATGAGTTGGGTTTCCTATTGAGGTGGAAAGACCAGTCGGTTGCTCACATGAGAATGCAAGGTGCCGCATTAGACGTCAAGAATTACGAATTCAGTCAAGACGTAGATATTTCTCTCGCCGGGATTAACGTCGTGGATCAAACACCTAAGGGGCGCGTGCATCGCAATATGATAAGCACAAGAAAAAGTGAGTCTGCAGTGGGGTTGTTAAAGTTGACATACAGCACGTTCGATCCGCATGAAGTTGAGTACCCTGGATTTAGCTCTGGGTTATACGGTAGTTTCAAGGGTATGGAAATTGTCTACACGAAGAGGTATGATGTTCGGAGTTCCATCGACACGCACGTGTGTTTGTGTGTGTGTTCATGTTCCTATGCGAAGTGTTTTTTACTATGTTTTTGTGTAAATTCGATCTGGGAAATTAAAGACATTTTTGAGGAAAAATTTCTGCGTGCAACTACTGCACTAGTTCACATGATTGTAGACAGGAGCGCAGCTTTTTGTGCATGTTCTCTACTCACGCACGCCTAATGTCCAACTAAAAACATTAGATTCAACGACGAAATCCAGACCTACTTCACTCGGGAGCCGTTCACACGCCTACTATCTTCATCGAACGTCCAACCACCAACACGATCCCACTCAAAGCCAAATATCGACAGAAAACACTTAACAAAGATGGAAAATAAGATAAGTGGTCGTTCTGATAAGAAGCATAGTGTAGACACTACGCTCTGCACAGACCCAAAGCCTGACTTCTTAGACATAAAACTCGAGCTCACAGGCATTCACTTGGTCCTCCCCGAGAACTCAATCAGCCACAAAGGTGTCTCTGCTGAACTGGGATCGGTACTAGTTACATCAAAGATCTCGAGAAGGACATTGGAGATTAAGGCATCAAGTCCTGAGGCGGTCGCAAAGAGGGCCGACTTTTTCAAATTCGTTCGCGATAGAAACTTTCTGAGGTATCAGATTGACGTTTCCACGTTTTCGATACTGTCTCACAATGGGTCGAGAGCTCAGCATCATGGAGCTCACCTGCTGGATGTTACAAGGCTCAAGGTGATTTACGATAGCTGGGAATGTCCGAGCGTGTCGTTGGGTGGGTGCTGGATAAGCGTCGATGGCATCGAAGGGACGCTTACAAAGATGCAGTACAGCTCTATTTTGAGTATATCTATGGGAAATCTTTGCGAGGAGCGGTGCGTCGTCATGAATACCGCCGAGGTTCATGCTCCACCTTTTGTCAATGATGCAAAGGAAGAGAAAAACTCTACTACTGCCATGGACACAGACGCGATGCCATTAAAAGCGGCATCCCCATCGACATCGATCCTCTATTTTATCGGCATTAATATCCCAAGGGCCTCATTCATGCTGAATGATGCTTCGGAGTTCAGCCCTCAGTCGAGCAAAGACAACTTGTTGAAACTTCGTGTTTGCAGCATCTACAACTACGTTCGCTACCTCACATCCGGTTCCGACGGAAAGTCTGCTTTCACATCTGAGTTCTCTTGCACAGGTGACGAAATTTCCTTAGTTTTTGAAAAGGAAAACATAATGTGCAGACATATTTTGATTTTTTGACCCGACTGCTTCTCCCATATTTCACACACCTATCACCTCAATGCACAAAGTGTTTCCGCACCTTCGTCATAGATCATTCATCTTCTTACCCTATTGCTAAACCTCCGCAAAGGTGCTTCGCTCACCAACATATCTGACTCCGTCACGGACGATAGAAGAATTCATAAGCCATTTCGAGAGATCCTGCTAGTCCAGCCTGAAACTTCCAGCGAGGATGAGGCACCGTTGCAATTTTCGCTAATACAAAACGGCGGCGTTAATCTCGGGAGCTTGAATCTGGAGACGCTGCCGATGGGTCAGACTGAGTACGACTGCGACATGCTTGTCTCCAACCTTCGGTTCATCTTTCTGGAAAGGTGTCTTCTGCGGCTCATCTCTTTCTTCGAGCTACCATGCACTCTTATCATGGACGGCTGGGCAGGAAAATCAAATGCCCCGTTGTTTCAAATGCTGCAGAGATATTTAGCCCTAAAGCACGTCAATGAGGGATCGATTCGAGAAACATACGTTCTGACTTCTAGCCTCGACACTGGAGGGGTTGCCATCCACACCATCGACCTCGCCGATGTCTCTGTGGTACCCGAGGCCTCTCAAGACATCCTCATCAAGCATCGAAGTCACGACAAGGAAGGGCTGCTATGCACGCTCCATCTTCGGTCTCATGCGGAGAGGAGCCGCTGGTTGTCAGCTCTGACGAAGTTTTCCGCGATAGCTGCAGATTTGAAAAGAAGACTTGATCTCACGCGGGCAAGAGATGCCGACGCTTCACTGATTACGTCTTCGTCGCTGCGATTCCAGTGCCAGTTTGTGAAGGCGCAGGCGATCGTTCTTCGCAAACCTTACGAATATTCCACGGACGGGATTACCTTAGCTGGCGGGCTGAATGTTCGATATGAGTCAAAGTCAAGGCCAATAGAGAGTGCTGTTTGCTCCGTCAGCGTAAAAAGCGCTGAGTTATGTCACATCTGGGTAGACGGGGAGGAGAAGGGACAGGACGGGGAACGAAAGGGTCTGGGTGTGGTGATCAACCAGAAGCCAATTGTTCAGAAGTTTACTGTCAACATGGACTTACAACAGTTTCAGGCGATGCTTTTTGGCCATGGAAATTCAGAACGCCCTGAAGCTGTGGTTGACAAATCGTATTGTAAAATTACTGTGACGCCCATCTATATTGATTTACGTTTCAGCGAGATTTCCATGATCATGGACGTGATCAAAAACATACGCGAGTCTCTTACCGGCGATAGCAGCGTGGAGATGAAGGAGGTTCGAGAAAGATTTTTAAACTCTATATACATAAATATTATATACGGAAAGAGAGAGAAAGGGAGAGAGAGAGAGAGAGAGAGAGAGAGAGAGAGAAATAAATTCTTGTATATATATATATATATATATATATATATATAGCAGGTGAAAGGGGATATAATGAGCTTGGCAGAGGACGAAGCAAAGGGTAAAATCGCTTCAGAAGAGCAAAACGCCCAAGTGGAGAATAGGAACATTGTTCCAACAAAAGGTGTCCTTTCGTTCGATTTCAAGCATTTCGTTTCGTTCAAACGATTTCAATTGGGTTGTAGCGCCGTCGATATTCTTGTGAATTTGGCTAATACTTATCCTGATAGTCGTTCATAAATATATATATACATGAATATACACGTCCTTACATTATATCATAACTCAAATCTTCTCCTTGTTCAGAGTCTTCTTTCGATTGGAACTTCGAGATGGAATCCAAGGAACTACGCTTAACACTCGTAAATGATCTTTCCAACCTTCAGATTCCCGTCTGCAGGCTCATGGTGCAGAATTCACACATGGAGACCAAAAAATTCTCTCATTCCACATCATTGGGCTTGTCAGTCAATATTTCTCTCGATTTCAACGACGTAGAACGCCAACAGTGGAGACACCTCATCCCGTTGTTCGGAGCGACACTCTCGGTAAGATCGATTGTCCACCCCACAGTCGAGCCGCAGGACATGCTGCAATCCATTAAGCAATTCATGCAGAATCGCAACGCTCTCACCGCCAAGACCCACCACTCGATGTCTGTTACCACTGGTAGCACGGTCGATCTTCACCTAACACAAGGCTTGCTTAGATCCATGAGAGAGCACACAAGGATCTTCAATGAAAACCGGGAAGGGAAACGGGAGGAGCTGGGACTCATCGGCATCGACGAAGAGAAGACATCCGATGCACAGACCATCTCGAACGAAACCGAGATACCCATCGTGATCGAATCCGCCGATCAAAAGAAGAGTGGAAAGAGAATTATCGTCGGCCCCTTTAGTTCAGTCAAGCTTACAGACAGCACTAGGCGTGCTCGAATTAGGCCTTTAATCGTACGGGAGATGGGGGGTGGCAATAAGCCCTTACCAAGGCCCTTGGAGATATATCTCCAGTGCCACACTGGCCAAATGCTACAGAATAGAAACCACAACAACGCGGTCGCCAATGATCGCAACTTGGGCGACTGGGAGAGGATGAGGGCGGCAATGCTTCCAAACGGGCGTTTTATCCTTGTGTCTCAGAGAGACAATAGACATCTTCAATGCTCTAAAACCGGCGTGTGTAGATTTGACAACTCACGCAATTATTTCACGTGGGATCAATGGATTGTTGAGGTTAGGAATGGATATCACTACTTCGTATCTGCACAGAGCCGTAAAGTGCTACAGGTTACAAAGAATCGCGGAGTGGTGAGGTGTGAGAACCACAATCGAATGGAATGGGAAAGCATAAGGGTGTACATGACTCCTAGGGAGGTCAGCTTAATCACGTACAGGATTGTGTACCTTAAGGGACGAGATGGACTAGTGGTACAGAATGCGGGCAGGGGTGTGGCTAGGGCTGCTAATGAGAATCTGGTACGCTATTTATTCGAATGGGTTTTCCTTTTTCCTTTTTTCTCCCTGTTGCATGTGTGGGCGAGGGCTAAGGAAGTGAGCAGTATGCTATATACAGAAGGGGGAGGTAATAAGAAGGGGAGGAGGGACCTGGATGCCTTGAGTATACTGTGTGTGTGTGTGTGTGTGTGTGTGTGTGTTCATATCTTACAACTTTCAGGATGAATGGGAAGCTATAAAAATTGAAAGGGCAGCAGATGTAGTAGGATTCTACATGATTAAGTCCCTCAAGGACAATACGTACCTATACTGCCTTCAAAATGGTGCCTGCACATTCCAGCCGAAAACCGAAAGAGGAAAATTCGTCCCCTTGTCACACTGGTTGATCGAAGAGCGAGACGGCTTCTTCTTCTTCTTGTCTCGCTCCTCTAGAAATACTTTGCAAATCACGCCCAACGGCATCGTCAGGTGCGATGGGAAGAATCGCGGAGATTGGGAGAGGTTCCAGGTCGTCATGAGAGTCGATAACTTGCCGCTAGACATAAAGAGTGGCGGCGGCGGCGGCAGCAGAGTCCGTTATCTTCCCAGCACCAGTGATGATGCAAAGCTATTGCCTGCTGTCTTCTCTGTTGATCTTGACAAAGTATCGACCTCAGTACTAAAACTGGATGGCGTTGACCTTGGCTTACGGTGTTCAGTGGAGGTTTTGAAGGGAAAGAAAAGCATGAGGTTCCACTCCAAATGGCTAGTCACTAATGCCATGTCTTGTGCTGTAGAGATTCGGCTGCTGTCGCAAGGCATGCCGATTTCGTCGGGTCAAGACGACGATGACTGTGGAGTTTGGAAGACAGTTCCAGCCAAGACTTCAGTGCATCTTCCGACACTCATAGGATCTGGTCTCGGATCCCGCATGCAGGGTGTCGAGATGTACTTTAGACCTGCGGGGGGTGAGTATAGATGGTCAAGAATGTCGGTGTGTCCGAAACCGCAAAAAACAAATGTGATTGTCCATTCTGAAGGCAAGATCCCGTGGTTTACGATTGTACAGTATGTGGAGAATAGCGATGAAAGGATGGATGAAGTGAAGTTGTTTCCGGCGATGTGCATCAAGAATAGTCTGCCTGATCTCGTTGATGTCCGATGCCTCCGCAAGAACGTCGGGCTGCGAGAGATATCGTTGCACCCAGGAGCCAGCGCGAACGTGACCTGCCTCTCCACGGAGGAGGCGTTCGCCATTAGAATCCGTATGCCGTCGGTGGGTGAGAGATTTTCCCATCAGCTGGAGTTTGGTGCGCTCAGACCCTGTAGTGAGAACACTGAGATCAGCGAGCAGAGACACATCGTGCTGGTGGATCCATTGGGGAAGGAGCTGAAAGTCACTGCTACGGTTGATATGATTAATAGCACCATTTTCGTCACCTTTTCGGTAGACCTCTGGATCTTCGATACAACAGGCCTCAACCTCATTCTTTCTGAAAACAAATCGAAACTTCTCCCACGAAGGGGGAAGAATATGAACACCTTCAAGCACGTATCAAATGCTGAAAAGATAGATATTGAGAGCGGAGCGCGGATTGCGTCTGCCGAGATGTTCTCGTTTCAACGACCTCACTCGAAGAAACAGAGGCGCCGCATATACATCCGAGCGCAGCCCTCCGTGAACCGAAAGCAGCACTCTTTATCGATCGGTACATGCCCATCGTCAGTGCTGCGATGGAACAAGGCCGCCAAGAATGCATTGGGTTTCATGCTGTCATGTCTAAAGGACAACTCCCTGGGAGCAAAGGAAGATCCAATTTACTATTTCCGAGTTAGGACGGCGGGGAGGGGCGGGAGTCGCAAGACGAAGATTTCCATCATCCTCACTGAGTCAAGCGTCTTGGTGTTCTCAAGTGCCTCGATGAAGAAACGCATCAGGCTGGCGGATATATTGCACACACAACACCAAAGCTCGACAAAGTCAGGCTCGAGCAGGATCGAATTCATCAACAAAAACGGCTCAAGAGAGGAGATCGAGTTCTGGGACCACGCTGCCGCAAAATTCTACAATTTAGTCATTCTACAGATCCTTAATCTATCGTTCAGAAGCAATATCGAGGGCGGAGAAGCCGTAGCTTCCATGTGGAGCGACCAAGCAATATCAGCGGACGTGGAGGGAGAGCAGGGGGTAATCACAATCCCCGCGGAGAGAAAATCTGTAGGGTCTAAGTTTGTGCCCTGTTATAGCATCGGACACTCTGTGACTAAGGGTGATGAAACCTGGGGAATGACGAACATCGTGTCGTTATTCCCTGCCGTGACAATCGTGAATAACGCACACTCCGACATCCAGTTAATGCAGCACGGAACAGACCTCAAAACCGACGCATTCCAGATCCCTGCGGAGTTCTCTTGCGCATTTCACTGGCCCAGTATAGAGAATGAGAGGGCGCTGCGATTTCGTTGCATCGAAAGAGATGGGGAGCTTTCGTCGCTGGAGTCGGAGAGGAAGGTCTGTAGATGGTCGGGTTTCTTCCGAATCGACAAACCCACGGAGTTCATACTGGAGCTCTACGACAAAAAATCAAAACTCACAACCTTCGCAAAAATCGAGGTGCGCTGCCGTACGCCGAGAATCTTTGTATTCATCTCCATTGTTGGTACATCCGGCAGCGAGATCCCCATTACCCTTCCTTATAGGGTGGAGAACCGCTGCATGCGTGAGTCGTTCTTTGTCCAGCAGCACGTCCCGAAGATGGACGCGCGATGCATGTGCGTGCCCCCGCTCCGTAACGTCCAATTCGCGCTAACGGATGTCTTCACGCATCCCAAGGAACCGAAGATCGTGATTCGCCTCGACGATGCAAACTCTGACTCCACCGCCGAACATTTTCTGTTGCTGACGCTTACAAGTGGCACTGAGATGAGAAGGATGACACTAAGGCTGCAGCCCAAGTGGAGCGGATTAAAGCCCTATGACGTCCATGTCTTCGTGAACATCATGGGCCCGGTGAAGGTGATTTGCATATCTGAGGACGCTCCGGACGTACAGCCCATCAGCCCTTTCGGAGTGGCTCCGCTGCAGATTCGCGAAATGAGGGTTCTGGAGAGGCAACTACACCACCTTAAGACGTCCATAGTTGTGCTACGAGAACAAATGAGAAAAATTAAGTCCAAGCTTGGCCACGAGGAATCTGCTCAAGGCGCCACCCATTCCTCAATACTAGACAAGTACTCCACGGTCGAGCGCATGCATCAACAGCGTGCTAGATTGTTTCACCTATTTCGTCCCAAGCTAATGACATCGAGACGGTTCTACGATCTCGCTATTTGCGAGAAGAAGAGGCTAGAAGACCTTGGTATGGAGTCCAAGCTAGCAGCTACTGCCGGGAACTCATACATCTCAATGTCAACTGTCTCTGTCTTCTGTAAGGTCAGAGGAGTACGCGGCGCACTGCTGAATGACTATGATCTTTTAGGGCCAGAGGCATTAAACCGCTTAGTCTGTGTCGTGGTGATTGAAGCCACTATGCAAAGTGTGTGCTTCGATCTCTGCAGGGATGGTAAGATTAATGTTGAGGATGTCGACTTCTCGTTCAGAATTCCCAAAGCATTTCTCTACGATGAGCGCAAGCGCATGACGATCCAGGCCCGACTACGTGTCCCATGGTCACATGGCTGCGGTTGGAATTCACACATCATTGCGTCCGCATCGGTTAACCTGAGAATGGGCGGGGACGTCCGAGTGACGAAGTGGCATTCGCTGTTGAGAGGTGCAGATGGTCAGTCGAATCTTGATGTCCAACTTGTGCAAGAGGTGCGAGACGTTCCAAACACTCACTGGGGTAAAAAGATATCGCTGCACCTTCCCAGGGTCGGAGTACTGCTGACTGAAAATGTCGCGATGGGAGAAGAGATGGAGCTGCTGCATCTCTCCGTGCATGGCATTTGTGCCGTCCACACGGATAGCATTGAGCAGGAGACCCTAAAAATTGACGTCGCGCGCGTGCAGATTGACAACCAGCGCTTAGATGCCTTGTACCCAGTGATTGTCCACCGCTCAAAAACTTCCTCCAAGCACATTCTCCAGGTCTCGCTCAATCGTTCGAAGATGGACTTCGGAGTCTCGAAATATACGATTCCCACATCGCACAACAGGCCGCTAGGCCGTAGAATGCACCATTTCGACCCGGAGGGCGATGATTCACTAGAGGAAGTCGTGAACCCACAGGCTGGCTGTTTGCACCGCAGGCTTAGATGGAACAGCATGGTGTTTTCTTATGTAAGTGTACTCTTGCAGGCATGTGACGTGAGGCTAGAATTTGATTTTTTGAAACGCCTTGGGAGTGTTTATGAAGAATTTAGACTGCTAAGTCGAACCATTGTCCTCACGCTTCGAGATGATGATATGGAAAAGCAGTGTGGTCTTATCCCGAAATCGTATGTACGGTTTTGTGATGTTCACATTATTCCTAGTGCTGACGAGAGTAGCATCGTCATAGCCTTTCTAGAGCTTCATAGTATTCTCCTGTCGTTGTCCTTCCAGTGTAACTCCTCGACGAGGGGAAGGGGCGTTTATGCGCTGATGAATCTGGCGTCCATCACAGATTCCAAGATTATGTTCGACCACGTCAAGATGCATAACGTCAATCTTTCGTCCAACACGCTTGTTGATAAGGTTTCGCAGAAGTACATAGATGACATGAGAAGACAATGCATGAGGATCATCTTCGGGGCAGATCTTTTCGGCAATCCTGTTGGACTTTTGACCGGCATGGCAGAAGGGGTGGAATCGTTTTTTAAGGACCCAATCGAAGGCGTCGTGGAGGATCCTAGTCTCATCGGATTCGCCAAAGGGGTGCGCAGGGGCACGAAAACTCTTCTGGGGAAGACTGTCGTCAGCACTGTGGGAGCTGCTGGTAAAGTCACGGGCACGCTGGGCAAGGGGCTTGCGATGCTCTCCATGGACGATGATTTCATTCGTGCTACCAATAATGCCAATGAGAGGGCGAAGAAAGGGCACATAGGGGTGGGGTTGCTGTCTGGAGCCGAAGTGGTAGGCAGAGGAATCCTGGGTGGGGTGAAGGGATTGGTGGCTGATCCTTTGAAAGGTGCAAAAAAAGGAGGTGTGAAAGGGTTCTTTAAAGGTGTCGGCAAGGGATTGCTTGGAGTCTTTGCGAAGCCCACAGCTGGAATCGCCACATGTGCGAGCGGAACATTGAGTTCGTTGGAGAACACTGCCAACAAGGTCCTGAAGATGAAAAGAAAAGGTGAGGCTCCGGAGAGAGTGAGACCACCACGAAGATAAAAACAGGAAGCGTTACGTGCCGCTCAGTTAATTAATTACTAGCCTAGCAACGCTTGCAATGCGCATATGAGAATAGTAGACTATTATGACACAATACTTTGCTAGCAGATGCGATGGGATTTTACTGTGTCTATTATGTAATAAAGTGATTTAATCTCTAGATCTTTTCAATAGTCATCCTAATGTAGCTATGTAAAGCAGAGGATACAGCGCTTAGGTTATATCTATTTGTCTCGTCTACTATGTGTTTCATGCATTTAAAAGCATCTATTTGCTCTGTCGTCCATGTATTAGCTGATGCTGTCGTACAATACGGGCAGATGATAGACATACAAATATAATCATATCCTATGCAGCGGTATGTGCCTACATATGATATATTGTAACAGTGATCACTGTTACAACGGTGAGTGACACAGTCTCCAGTGTCTAGCTGTGCGCCACACCAGCTACTCATCGACGCTACACGCTGCTAGGCTATATGCTACCGATGCTAGGCGTTGATGTGATTGACAGCAACGCTAGAACGAACGACTAACTGCGCAGCTAGTGCATCCGCATCGCAACTAATAAGCTAATTATACAAGCACAGTGACGTGCATGTCATGAGTGCAGGCGCACACATCGACAGGCTAGCGCCTACTCGTGTAATGATATCTATAGCTGAAACGAACGCACAGCCATCTATCTAGCTATCATGGCACGCGTTACGATGCGAAACAATACCTGCACATAGTCTAATACGCTTGCATTGGTGGCTTTATGATATAATTTCTTCCGATCAATATTTACATATCTTTACATGTGCCTTGTTGGCCTACCTTAAGTAGTATTTCCCCTCATCATTATCATCATCATCACCCGTCACCATCACCATCATAATCAGTGTCATTAACAACACACATCTAGCCATCATCACCGGCTTCCCTAAACCCCACCGTCAGCACATCATCATCATCATCATCCTCATTATCGCTTCCAACTACTACCGCGGCGGCGACTTGATGATGGTGATGATGATGATGATGATAGCCAACTTGTTCCCCTTCTTCAGCAGATTGGAGAACAACAGCGGTGGTGATCATATCAGCTTTTATCCCCGAATTTAAGTTCGAATCCAATGTGGATGAAGACGCGAGGCTTTGAGTGAAGCCCCCCCCCTGAAGTGCAGCAGTAGCAATGGAAGGGCCCTCTTCACCGTTGTCGTCGTAATCATCGTCTTCCATGTTTTGCAATTCAACGTGTGGCACTTCGTTCCCCTGGGAAAACATGTAGATGCACACATACACACACACACACACACACACACACACACACGCACACACGCACACACGCACACGCACAAATATTATGTATTATGAAACGAAATATGCAAATAATGCATTCAGTGGCAAATTCCTACCTTCGCGCTGGAGTTATTACTTTCTCCCTTGACCATATGACGCAGCATTGCGAGGAAGATGCAGACCCCTGCGATTGTCCCAACGACAACGCTAAACAGCGACCCCAACCCACGACCCAGTCTCTTCTGTTTCCCACGAATTAGGAGAAGACGCGGGAGATACATGGAAGATGAAAAAGAAGAAGAAGAAGGAGAGTTCATAAGCACGCGAGGAAGAGGCATTATGAGCTTGGCCGTTGTACGAGGGTGCGACATGTTTATCGCTGTATTGCTATATCTCTCCGCTGCTGCGTTGATGATGCAGGTTTCCAGTTTTCGTGTTAGTACCTTTGCCGATGTATTGTGCAGCCCGTCATTCTCCGTTGGAATAATGTGCACAGCCCCGACTCGGATACTGCCATATCTGCAGCCGCGGAAACAGGAGGAGGGGGCCCGAAGAAAAGACCGAGTTAATTTTGAACAAGACGACTGCATCTCTGTGTGTCGGATCACGATAAAGAACACCTAACCCGTTCTTTATTCACCATCACTATCCCAGGGTACTTTACATCATGACCCTTTGAAACGCTTACAAAGGACGCGCATTGTTTGATTCTGCTGCGGTGCCATGCATTCTTTTTACCTTCGTCTGAAGGATATCCCCCCCCCCCCCCCCACTTTCTCATCACACATAGCATGCATTCTTTTTACCGTTGTTCGAAGGATATTCCCACCAACGCGGTGACATTGTTGCTTTCCGCATTCGCGACAAACGTCTGCCATCAAAACGATGATACCGAAGGAGAAAGAAAGGACTAATATCATATCCATATACATAAAGGGATCATAAAAGAGGCAAGAGCAACTTCCTGCACACGTATTCATTCTTCTGAAATCTCCAACCCATCCCCCCCCCCCTCCTCCATTCTGAAAGAAACCGTCGCGTCGTCGAGGGTTAGTCCAGAAACTTGGAATTCCGATGTGACCACTGGAGGAAAGGAGGTAAATAAGAAAGGGGGGGGGGGGATAAGAGAGAGAAGAAGCTGATGACGAAGATTGAGAGGAGATGAAGGAGAAACGAAACAGCGACATTGTACAAGATCGGTCCCTGATCCTCATAAATCATAATCTTTGGCATCATCATCATCATCATCATCATCAACAACAACAACAACAACAAAGCAAGCAGATATTTTCTTCTTCTTTCTCTGATATTAACATATTATATTTCTATACACCGCTTGCTCCACATCCGGTGCTGACGCTTGCCGACGCTGCGCCATCAACCACCCGAGGGAGTCGGGAGTCGTTCCGGATAATGGGGCGGTATTTACACAAAAACATACGTTTCACAACAAAGGACTCTCGAGCAAGACAACCACGACGACGATGACGACGACAACGACGGCCCATCATCATCATCATCATCATCATCATCATCATCATCTTTTTCCTCCTCTTCATCATCATTCCCATCCGCTATCACTAGCATGATCTCCAGCTTACTTTTAGGATTTCGCTGCTCCAGGACATCTTTGAGGCTGCTGTCGAGCTGCGCTGCATTATCCCGGCCGCACGTAACGCTGGGGAAAACAAACGAACCTCCCACCGACGACTCTCCTGATGTATATTCACTCTCCTTTTCAGCTTATTACCTCGATGATACACGCACTCACACACACACACACACACACACACACACACACAGTGCTATAGACCAAACAAATGCTTACGTTTCACAGCAGTAGCATCACCCTTCTCTTTATCGTCTTTGCCGGTGGGGGGGACGGTAGGTGATGAGGGGCCGCCGAACCACGATAGTTTCGGCTCGAAAGACTGCCAGGAGAAGTCGTAGCAGTGCGGATGACCTGTCACGGAGAAAATAAGGGGGGAAAAAATGATGATAATGACGATGAAGGCGACGATGATTAAGAGGAAGAGGACACGATGATGATAGCGACGAGGTAGGAGGTGGGTGCTACAAAGAAGGTGGTTGTGGTGCATATGAAAAGGATTTGTGAATATCAACTGCTGCTGCTGCTGCTGCTGTAGTGTGCTCATAGAGCAAAGGCACACGCACATACGCGACGACGGCATATCCGATTATGGATATCAATATTTTTGTGCAGTCAGCTCCATGGCAAACCAACAAGCAAGGTCAACCCTTCAAATTCAATGAGAACGTCCAAATCGTTGCTCCATCATCATCATCATCATCATCATCATCATCATCATCTCAATTGCAGTCAGTATCATTATCATCGAATACTCGTAATAACTACCAGCGTGTGGTGTTCCTGCAAACCTAGGCGTCCAGCAAAATGGCGGCTGATTACGTTATCCGCTATATGTTACTATCATGCGTATATATATATATATATATATATATATATATATATATTGCGTCCATTATTGGGAGTGTATGTGATGCGATGTGTGTGTGTGCTGACAATGATGATATATCTATGAGTGTGTTATGGCATTCACCTGATCGTCATTTGTCGGGCCTATGGTGAGAATGAGAAGAATCACACACACACACACACACACACACACACACAACACGCACAATTAAAAGCTGCACACACAAATGCGCTCTGCATCTTCTGAGAAAAGAAGCCGTCTCAGAAGAACAACAGAGCAGAGGATGATCGGATCCCGTGCAATTCTCGGGTAATGATGATATCATCGACGATGTAGGCACTTTCGCTCTGTCGCGGGGGTGAAACCCCGTTGGTAAAGTTTCCACACTTGCGACAGGGGAAACCATCGTCTTTCCATCATCATCACGCTATCATCCCTACCCATCTCCCTTGACAAACCACCCCATGTTCCCCATCCCATTCCTCACAATGCATGCACCTGCTCGTGCGGCTGTGGTGAGAGCCCCTCCGCGTTTGATGGTCATGATTGACGTTGCCTTGCTGTCGATCCCCCCCCCTGCTCTGCCGCTTCCCACTGCGATAAAAATACAGGGATTGAGGACGGGCAGACTCTGGATGTGTTGTAGTTGGACGAATTGGATATGGAAAACAGTGTGGGTGTGCACGTACATATGCATGTGCGCGCGCGCGCGCGCACGTGAATTTGTATGAAAAGTGATGTGTGTGTATATGTATATAAATGATGATATTCTCGAGGCAATGTACCCAGATCCCCGCGGGCCATGATAGCATCATTCGCCGAGGTAGAGAGTGGAGATTTCTGGAAAAGGTTCCACCCCATCACCTGCACATATTGCATCCGGTAAGAAATGACAACAACAGATATACATTGAAAGACGATGAAATGAATACTTGAGCCTTTTCACTACAACCCCGTATTCTCCTTAAGAGTACCTTTTTCATCGAGGAAAGATCGGACACCGAAGACTCCAACGAGCTACGCAAACAGTAAATTGCTATCATCACAAACATGCGCGATTCTGTCTCGGCGAAGAAGAGCTTGGAAGTGGGTTCTGTTATCCATCATTATTACGACTACGACTTCTACTACCAGTACTACTAGTACCTGAATAGTCTATAGCGGACGGCTTCGTCCCATTTAGCTGTAAACACAAATGAACCAGCGAAATGGCAGAGAGAGAGAGAGAGAGAGAGAGAGAGAGAGGTGAACGATGGTGGCGAATACGCACGACGCGCCACTCACAGAATCTCTACCACACACACACACACACACACACACACACACACACAGACAGACAGACAGACAGACAGACACGCACCGCGCGCGCGTGTAAAGTCTCCCTCTTTGGAAGGGTATTATCTACATTACTTCGTTCCCCAGTTATAGCTCTTATCTTGGGAAAGAAAGCTACGTTGAACGACGGCCAGTACCTACCCACAACACGTGATTTGAAACCAAGCTAGAAAGCGATACGGTATGGTGATAATGATTGGTGATGATTGATGCTTGATCATTGATGATTGATGATTGATGATGACGACGACGACGATGGTTATTATAAAACGATGTTGTTTCATGGAAATCGCATGAGTTTACCGTTGATATTCCAGATGTGACGTCATATCCTCTGCATATATCAGGCCAGGTGCCTGATCATCAACAACGCCGTATTCACCACCGTTAATGCAGCCAGTACTGCACAAACTACCACCTCTCATACACACACAAACAACGCAGATCTTAACGGTTAGACAACGACAATGGTTATCTCGCCCCCCCGCCCCCCCCTCCTAAAATGAAAACCAAAAAAGAGGAAACATGCACGAAAATATTAGAATATACCTCTTCGAGAACCATAAATAAATCTGCTGGCAAAGGTTTTTGCCCCGGCGAAAATTTGGCCAGGTCAAGTACCATCCACTGCATATCAAGGGCCATGGTGATAATATGATAATACGCACGAAGAGTCATTTTGTGCACGACAGCATGCGAAACAACGAAGACAAACATTGCTGCTGAGCAGAAGAGGTGCAGATAATCTACTATTGACCACACACACACACGCACACACACACACACACACACACACACACATAGATGATGGCGGGAGCATGTAGTATTTATTAAAAGTTGCTGGTTGTTATATGCGTATTATTGCTATATGATCACAGGGACCTGGTTGTTGTAGGAGCCTGACTTGTAGTTTTGGTAGTAGGTAGCCCAGGACTTCGTGTCGTGACTCAAAGCATTAGCGACGATCACGCGGACAAAGTAGAGGACCTGTAAGCAAGTGCGCGTGTGTGTGTGTGTGTGTGTGTGTGTGTGTGTGATCGTCAGTGTTCATAGCCAATGTCTCCTCCCAACGTGACGATGCCATCTGAGCTTGATAGACCACTTTACCGTTCTGAAGCTGCGGAAATCTTGCTTACTATTGCAATGTGCTCTAGACAGCCGCCTGTAGGTGAAAATGGCAATAATAATATTTAAGGGGTGATAATCTAGTAGTAGGACGAGCAGTAGTAGCAGTAGCAGACACACCTAGCACGTATCCATAGTAGTAGTAGTAGTAGTAGTGGTGGTGGTGCTGGTGGTGTTGGTATAGTCGTACAATACGTGGCCAGTAATAGATGAAGTAGTAGTAGTAATAATAGTAGTAGTAGTAATGTGTAGTCCTCGTACACCACTAGTTGATACTACAGCT
>ADNK01000919.1:0-27712 GCA_000320545.1 Bigelowiella natans CCMP2755 | reverse complement strand
TGACGACCCCCCCCCACCACCAGCAAGCAGTAGCAGCAAACCACCGTAACGACGACGACAGTAATACATAACAATCAGCCAATGGTTCACTACACTAGTGCTTATATATATATATATATATATATATATATATATATATATATATATATATATATATTCTTAGAGAGCGGCAGGGTTGACTGCACTCACCTCCAATACTATCACTAGGTTTAGAGTCCGCCAAGAGGAGCAGCTGCTCGACTATATGATGTCAGCAGCGTGTACAAAGAGCGTAGTTAGCACCGACTTTATGCTGCTGGCGGTGCTACTGCTGCTGCTGCTGCTGCTGCTGCCTCTCAGGACCGCACCCCACACATCTTCCGACAGCACGCATACGTATGCGACGTGTATGTGCTTCATCTTACCACCAACACGCGTGTGCCAGTGTAGCATGATCTCTATTGACGATACCACGCAGCCTTACTTTCCCCACCCATCACCCCCCCTTCCCTTTCTTTTCTATTACGGAGATAATCTAAAAACTAATACGCTGAAGTGCTATCTCAAGATGCACTCGGCCCGCCTAGATCACGTCACATATTCTCTCACTGCAACGACTTGGAGCACACACCTGGCATCCCAGCGGAGACTTGGCTCCTTCGAGTCTGTCGGCTGGACATGTGTTTTTTAGGGGGAGGGGTTGGGAAGGTGAGAGGGAGAGAGTGGGTGAGTGTGTGTGTGTGTGTGTGTGTGTGTGTGAGAGAGAGAGAGAGAGAGAGAGAGAGAGATATTGAGCGTGGAGGAGAATATACCACCACCACAATTTCTGCCATTCATCGAATGGATATCGCTATTTGTCGCTGAAAAGATGAATCGATGAGATGTAGTTGTCTATACGACGACGCATGAGAATTTTATGTTCGTTGCGATTGTACAGCGGCTTATATGCTCAATTCTTTGCCAAAAATGCTGATCGTAATGTGCCCTCACCCATCCAACTCACATTAGCATCATCATCATCATCATCATCGTCGTCATTATGATTAGCATCATCATCACCTCTTCAATGCAGAGCAAAAGCTTCTCAAAAACGTGAAGAAGTCAGGCAGCTGCTGTTTCTGAAGAGGGGGGGGCTGAGGAGGAGGAGGAGGAGGAGGAGGAGGAGGAGGAGGAGGGATTTAATCATACATTAGTAGGCGGCTGATAACCAACAAGTAACCAACGCCTACTGCTGCAACTACTGCTGCTACTTCCTCTTAAGTTGGGAATATATCAGCAAATATGATAGCAGTATTTCCAAATAAAATAAACAAACCGAACACACACACGCACACGCACACACACGCACGCACACGCGCACACATAATGCGAGCTCAGCATCGCTACACCACCTTCGAATTCGCCTGAGAAGTTGCCGACGAGGAGGAGGAGGAGGAGGGGGAGGAAGAGCAAGACGTTGATAAGCAAAAAAGAGAAAAAACAATCTGTAAAAAAAAAAAAAAGCCGAAAAGGAAGGCTTGCCATCCCCCTCCTCCCCCCTCCCGAAATTGGTTCCTTCCTCTCGAAGGCATACAGGCGAGATGGTAGGGGGGAAGTAGTCGTCATCGCCATGATAAAAAATGCTCTCAAGACCACCACCATCCGAGTCGGTCTGCGAGCTGCTGCAAGGGGTGGAGCACTCAGACTCTTCCCCACTACCATCGTCATCATGTGGGCAGCAGCTCGCACAAGTTGACGAAGGTGCTATCGGACTTTTCTAGCACGCCGAAAGGCGAATAGATGGTTTTCATTCCATATCAAGAATATCATATATATATATATATATATATATATAAGGCATATAATATGTATTCCCGCCAAACCCCAAGTTATGTCAATAGCCAAGGCAATATGATACCCAAGCAAGGAAAAGGAAAGGAGAAGAAGAATGATCAGGGGAGGGGGAGGGGGGCAATATGGTTGGTGGTGGTGCTCAAGCCCGCCCTTAGCTGCAATGAAGTTCGCGTTTGTATGGGTGCATTGTGTGTAAGAAGAGGATGTCGATCTAGAAGGGGAGGGGGGGGGGGATAAAACCTTTTCACTCCTTGTTAGTTGTTGTTTGAGCCCTCCTGCATATGCGAGACCACAGAAAGAGGAGAACTATCACCACTTTACTTGCATAACGAATGGATGCAAACATTCGCGCGCGCGCGCGCACACACACTATCACTATCACTATCACTATCAGCGGAAGAGAGTAAGAGTGCGCATATATGAAAGCGATTCTTTCTTTTTGGAACCGACCAGAGAGAGCGTCGTAAGCGTATATTGCCTGATGAGATTGTACACAATACGAACAGGAGCCACACGATGGTTTCAACAACAGTTAGACGAGACCTCGAGAGCTTGCATGGGGGTATACAGAAGCAAATGCATGTTGCGTTTCGTAATTTGTGAGCGTACAAATATCATATTTACTCCAGTGTGAACTATATATTCGCGGAGACAAAGATAATATCTTCATTTTGCACGTGGTTGTGTTTTCTCATTCACCGCAACATAACGACCTTCTCCCCTGCCATCATAATCAACCGGAAGACTTCCGCAAAATCATCTGATCGATAGATGGCTATTATTGGCAAAATCAAAAGGTTATAACCTCATCATCCTTCAAATCTCTTTCTCTCTCTATCTCTCTCTCAGCCGCTGCGTAACCTCAACATTACCACCGTCGTGACAATTCGTCGTCATATCACCATCATGATCATCCAGGAAAACTACCATGCATACCTCTATCACGTTTTGAGTCGAAGACAAGCACCTAAATCCAACGAATGAGGAGTATCCTCTCAGCACGGGAGGAGAGGCGAGAAATTCACAGAACGTACAGAAAACGCAGAGGGCATTCAGTCATAGAGGACATCCACGCATGTGGAAAACCTTCTTCCACGAAGGAGATTTCCCATCCGCTTCGAACTTGATCGACAATTCTTTTTGCTCCGTCTTGGAAGTTTGCAGCATTTTGCCTGGGTGGGGGGGGCAGTGAAAGAATTGGGTGGCTTGTACGTACTGATATTGTTCGGTGACCGACGCTGGTAATTATAAAATCGCAAAATACACACACAAACACGCCACCATCACCACCACCACCTTCACCCCACCACCGTGACCACCGAGTTAATATCATACATCTCAAGATCGAGAATTGCTTCCCTGTGCCCTTTTTCTTCACGAAGGCTGCAAACATCGTGCGTGCATCGATTGTGATGGCGTAGGTGTGCTTGGTGATCTTCCCACGCGACGTTGCCCTCCAAGTTTTTCGAATGGAGTTGGTCCTAGGGTTTGCTGCTGCTGCTTCTGCTGCTGCTGCTGTTTCCGGCACCCTCATGATCACTGCCAATTTAGGAATCACATCTCTCAGAACAAAGCAGGTGACAGTAAGGTGCATTTTGAACATTTCCGTGGATGTGGAATGTGCAAATGGAACCTTTGTAAAAAGGGGGTTCTCTTTTATTTAAAACCAGTACCAATTCAATCAGGACTCTCATGCGGAAGAAAGCACATGCTCGCCATTGTGCATTCCGAATCTCAGCACAAAATCGATGCGGTGTCGTAGGCTTGAATAAATTACTCATCGGCAATGCACATCCTCGATTTAAGGACGTGACGAGACTTAAATAATCCAACACCTACCTCCGAGATTGCTTGCAACGGTCCTCCGCCTTGTTCCGTCGTAGGGGTGAACTTTGCCTACCTCTGTGTGTTCGCCGGTGTCAACTTTGACTTTAACTGTCGAGAAATTCTTGTAAAATAAAATATTTTTTATGTCGCGCCTATGAAACATCATATATTTGGCTCTGCTACCCTGGGCTCCCAACCTTCTGGTTTTTGGTTCTCATTGTCGGGGTACGACAAGGAATTGGACAGATTGCGTCTCTACGAACGAGAGCTGATCTTTTTAGATTCCCTCGTAGGAAAATCCCAGTTGATTATTTATTAACGACATCCAATTTAACGTAATACAATCAGAAAAAGGACGGTTCATGTCGTCTCACTAAACTGTGCATGGCGTTACATCCATGTTCAAGACGACATTACTTAAGAATGCAGGCATGATGCATGTAATGAGGCATTGATGAGACCACTTCGCCCCACACCAATCGCTTTCCAGCCCGCTCCACAGCCCGAGAGTTAGGAGCGCCATAAGGTCACAGACCATGCAGCCCTGGTTTCTCCTGGTGCTTTGCATCACAAGCCTTGACTTTTCTGTACTTGGGACTGCAAAGAGAATAGGGGTCAAGATACCTCTTGACCACATTAACACCAACGTTTCTATTGCAGCCAGGTAAATTGTAAAATTGTGGCTTCCATCGTTTTCACACTAAGAGACAACACAATGAGGCCAAAGCACATCACCTAATTTACGATATTTTTGTGGTAGTTTTGATGGAGATGTTACAAGTGTGAGTCATTTCTCGGGAAGGTGGGAGAATACTACGCTGCTGTGCGTTGTCCAGGTACCGTATTGTACGAATTTATTTTGATCGTTTGGAACCGTAGTACTTGTTGGAATTGCATTGCTTATTTATGCTCTGATGCTCCCTCTTTCTCCCCTCACAGTCGCAAAGTTCTGGACGGCCTAGAATTTACAAATACAAAGTCGAAACCGGTGAGAAAGTATTTGTTGCTGGGAGCCTAGTCCATCAGGGTGGAAAGAAAGATGGACATGCAGCAGAGGCAACCTTCGGGCAGATTAATAGCTTGGATTTTCACTGGCGATGGGCATTTTGGGCTGACAAGGTGCGTGTATATGCCCACTCTAATTTAAATGGCATTTAAGAAGATCAGATACGGAGAAGATAGAACCAAACGATGATTGCTACTCTTTATTCGCAAAAAAATTGACTAATTTTGTGCATCAACTTTCAGGATTACCACAGTATTCGATCCATCGATTTCAGTACTTCAATTGTGACTACAATTGCCCCAGTTGGGCATGGTGAATTTGGACACCGGGACGGTAGTCTCTCAATCGCCCGATTTCATATGGTATCAGTTATTCAAACATTGGACTACAATTTCGAGTTTTGGATTTCGAATATCTGTGGATTTACAATATATTCAAACCCTCCCCTTCCCCCCTCCCCCCTCCCTCAATCAATAAGTCTTTTATGTGTGGTATTTCCAGCCCGAAGATACTGCAGCTTGTGTGCCGCCGTTCACCTATCAAGGCTGCAAGGAGGGACTCTACGTGGCAGACACTGTAGTGAGAAGACGTATAAACTTCAGTTGAAGCATTACTTTATAGTAGTAGCTGCTATTGCAGCCACAGACTAACACAGCCAGTTATAGGCATATGGTGTGGTATGATGCGATATGGTGGATGATGTCACAACGATGTCTCACGACGTATAATAACAAAACTTTGTCAAGTTTCCCATATTCCGTCTGTTGAGATCCAAAAGTATGCATGTTTATTTCCCGTTACTGATTTACACTCGCCTCCCCCCTCCCTTCCATCCCCTCGTGCATCTTTATCATCACACAGATGAACAAACGGATTCGACATATATCGATCGTAAACGGAGGTACGAGTGATGGTAATATCGAGTTTGGAGAAGTCAATACGCTTGCAGGGCACACGGCGTCCTCTTCTGATCCCAAGGATGGTGTCGGCTCTGTGGCATATCTTTCTCAACCAACAAGACTAGGTTTTCACAGCTGCAGCACCGTCATTTCCTCTCTGTTTAATGGGGACATGCCTTTACCTTCGGCGACCTGGCCCCGCTTTGTTTTTATTAATTCTAAGTACAAAGGGAGTTATGTTTTTCGCTTTTTTAATGTGTGGCGCAGTAGAGAACAAGCGGAGCCCTCTGCATGCATGTAGCCCTTCTTTCAACTATCGATAAAGTCAGGATACTCCAGAGCGATATAGCCTAAGAAAACCTGTGTGTGTGTGTGTGTGTGTGTGTGTGTGTGTTGCCGTCTCCGTCGTCCGTAATCGTATATAGCTCTCGACAGAAGAACCCGCAGAGGCTTGCTATACATATCATGCAAGGTGGAATATTCAAGGGAAGAATAAGAAATTAGATAGAAAGTTTTTAAGGGAAACGAAGCCACGAAAAAGTGAGACTCAACATGCTGTAGCTATGATGATCTTGGTGGCATTTTCATCATTCAATACACATCCTTGAAATTTGACGTATTTCTCTAGCATCGTATACGCAAGCTCGACCTGTACAGCCAGGAGGTCACAACCCTCGTAGGGTTTGCTGGAAAGGCAGGAATGGTCGCTATATCTCCTATATCTTACTCCACACAGTCACTGTCCATACCATCTCGCCTTGCTCTCCTCGCTAAGGGCTTCGGGGAGAGAATGTTTCGATCTGAGCATACATATTTTTAATTCGTCGAGCGAATATCTATGAACCACTATAATATCCAGATGATGACGATCTGGTCTGTTGTTGCTGATGTGCGTTGCCTCCTCCCTTTGTCAGACGGATGGAAATATTGACGTGGCAAGACTCACGTATCCGATAAGCATGACACTCTCTCGGGACGGAACCCAACTATACTTTTCAGAGGGCAGAGAGTCATCTCTTGACGTTTCTTATGTACTTCTTTTCAAATTTGCGACCCAATTTTTTTTAGTGTGTGTGTGTGTGTGTGTGTGTGTGTGTGTGTGTGCGCGCGCGCGCAGTTTACTTCCACATAATATGAAGCATGTTTTTCCCGACAAACTTTCAGATATATTGAGGTTAGACTTTGGGAAATACAGAAATACTTGTCTGTGGCATGACTAGTGCTATGCCGTGGGGGGAAATAAAAACCAAAATCCTCGTCATTACGTCGTAGAAACTTAATAGAAATATCAACGAAAGCATTCTTATACGAAGTTCCAGCTCACCTTCATCTTGATCCGTCTACTGAGCCTTATTTGCCTAATCCGATGTTATCTCAGCCCCGCGTGCGTGTAGTAGACATGGAGAAGAAAAGTTTACGTTCAATTGCTGGCAGCGACAATACAATCGTGATAGATGGGTGGGGATGGGACGCTGCATTTCAGGTTCGCTAATTTGCCTACAATGAGGGTTAGGGTTTTAAGGTTAAGGTTTGAGGTTAAGAGTAACTCTGTATGCAACGTGAAACTGCTGAGGTTCTGACCATGTTTTTCCCGTGATGATCTACGGTAGCTTACTTAATTATGTCTTGGTTTCTACTGTCAGACCCCAAGATCTTTAGTGCTTGATGAAGACGCCATCGCACCAACGGTAACTTTACGTACCTGATCGGATGACCCACCATACACGCCGCCTTCCACGTTTTTTGCTCATTAAAACACACACGTAGCAAAGTAATGCTGAACTCAAGGGGTAGCTTGGGAAGGGCATTAGTACATATTTTGTATCCATCCCGGATGTACTCTCTTGAATAACGACCGCATTTTCTCAGCATGGCCATTTTATATTTTTTCTTGACGTGAAGCATGATCCTATGGCGAATTTTGATCAAACCTTATGCTTCCCACACTTGCAGCTGTACGTGGGGGATAAGAGCAACTTGCGGAAAATCGAGTCAAACGGAGGAACTGTCAACGTAGAGGCTCGCTCCGCATAAAACTGCAAGAGAGGCGGGGAGGGTTGGGGTGGAGGAGGGCTTTGCTTGAATGATAAGTAAATATCTACTGTTGTGGTAACTGTTAGCTCTTACACATCGTTTTAGACATGGGGAGACGTACGTTACGGGGGAGGGCCGAATAACGAAACCGCGCGAGCATCCAGTGTCGTGCAGATCGAAGCTTCTACCGAAGCGATAGCTGCACTGACTAAAGGTAAGAGCTGATAGAGATGGAATACAGATATTTTGTTTCTCTGCAACCTTCCGGAGCTTTGCTTGCTCCCATTCCTCTTCTCCACCTTTATCCCCATCCTTCCTCAAATTTGTTCTGTCAAGCAGCTTCATCTCATCAAAACGTTGTCTTTTCTGCACAGACGGGGAAGTAAAGGCCTGGGGCAACGTGCTATACGGAGGCCTGGAATTCCCCAACGCATCCCACGCCCTCAAAATTGTGTCGAGCTATGGTAGGTAGCGTAGTGGGTCTTTAATTTGCACCATCTAAATATATATATATATATATATATATATATATATATATATATACATTAATCAAGCAGGGCTTACCTCCAACGAATTCCGTATTCAGATAAGACACGATCCTGAATAACTTTCGTAGGTGCATACGCGGCTCTGAAGAAAGACGGTAAGGTGGTAACTTGGGGGGATCCTGGATACGGGGGCGACTCTTCTACGATAAAGCACTTGCTGGCCGGGAGGATCATTGACATCAAATCGAGTAAGTACGGCTTCCTGATATTGAAAGACGACTACACTGCAGTTTGCTTGGGCCCTACTCAATATATATATAGCTGCAGCATGAATAAGCTGAACTACACCGAGTTGAGGCAGGGCCGAGAGAAAGGATTTGCACCACCCAAAGTGGTCGCAGCAGATGGACGATATGGCGGATATGCGGCGCTGGACGGTGAGGGCCGAATTTACGCACTCGGGGGGGCGGGACAAGTATCGGCATTCAATCAACTCAACAGTGAAGAGCGAAATGCTAATTATAGCGACATCTTTGGCTCGGGGAGCTCCTTCTTTGCCATCCCAAGAGGAAAGGGACCCCCTACCACATGGAGCATCGGATTTAGCACCCCTCCCACCACAGGATTTACTGCAGCGAAGGAGAAGATGCGTCACCTCGACATTCGTAGCGTTAAGTCAAATGGTGCTTATTCTTCTTCTGAGGCCTTTCTCGCTCTTTCGGAAGATGGGATGGTCGTCACATGGGGCTCTTCTTCTTATGGAGGAGACGCCAGTACTGTACAGGCGCTCATTGATGAGGTAAAAGTGAAGGATGTGTTCACTTTGAGAGTATCCCTTGACAGCGCGAAAAGACCCCCATATTTTGGTGCCTTCTTGCTACTCACGCGCAACCATAGCTTGATCTATCTTGGAGGAGGATCATCATTTTACAGACCACCCCTAGATGTGCAGGGAAAAATCGTTCAAACTCGATTCCAACCTGTCGTGGCGGCCTCTGCGAAGTCTTTCTTTGCACTTACGATGGATGGGAACATCGAATGCATCGGTTATAATTATGAAGCCGTGAATTCTAAATGCCCCAGAAATCTAGGGCCTGTTGTACAGGTGGTGGCAACTCTTCATGCCGCTGCTGCTTTGTTTGCCAACGGCTCAGTCATTACATGGGGAAGTTCTTCTTACGCAACAGTGACATCCGAGGTTGCCAATCTATTAAAATCTGATGTGTTGTCCTTGTACGCTACGAACAAAAACTTCGCCGCATTAAGGTCAGATGGGAGAATGGTGCAATGGGGTTACAATCAGCTCTCGAACGTCATCGAAAAGATTGAGAAAGTATTTCCACTGTGGGGGGGAGATCATTTCGCAGCCTCCCGCACGAACGGCGACACCTACTTCGGTGTGAATGAACCTTCCTTCAAGGCACCAGTGGCACGCTTATTTCGAGACGAGAAGGGTTTCATTGCCGTAGACGTTAAGTCAAACGTGTACTTCTGGGGGAGGTTTTACCACGCTGGGACATTCACAGCATTGGCAGATGTTCGGAAGAAATTCGCTGAACTACCCGTGATTGATGCGCAGCAGTCACCATCAGGCAAACACTATGGCGCAATTTTCTCTGACGGAACTGTAGGATTCTGGGGCTACAACTTCCAATCTTACACATTAAAGTCGGATTTCAGTAAAGCGGGAATAAAGCAATTAGTTGATGGAGGTTCGGATGTCAGTGGGGGTTTCAGCGATTACTTAATGGCGATTAACCGTCTTGGCCAGTTTGCTAGTCCACGCTTTTCGTGGTATATCTACGATAGGGAAGTCGAAGAAGTACAATGTACAGGAATTTCTTATTCTGTCTTATGCGCAGCTAAGCTATTAAATGATACGCTCACTCTACGGTTGCACTCTACCTCTACATATTATAATAAATATTTGGTAAAGCCCAACGAAACATACCTGGCAACGACAAAAGTAAAAAGTCTCGCTCACACCAAAAATGCGTTCGCGGCTTTGATGGCTGACGGTACCTTGCATACTTGGGGTCGCACTACCAGCGAAGCCAAAATGCCTGATGATGTAAAGAGTCGAATCGAGTGGCTTGTTTCGAAAGGCGTAAATATAAAAGGTGTTTATGCTACCGAAGCCAGCTTTGCAGCCCACATGTCAGACAAAACGCTCATCACCTGGGGTAGGACATACTTGCGGGACGCGAACAAAGCTGAACGATGGAAAGGAATTGGAACCCTGCGAAGTTCATCTCGATTCTTTTTCGCCACATCTGATAAGAATCTCAACGTCTTCGGCTCCTGTTATCACCGTTCGTTTAATTACAAGGGTGCAAACCCTATCAGCACCGTGATTGGAGTGGACACCGCACTGGCAAATGACGATTATGATGTTCTCTTGTTCCAGAATGGATGGTTGGCTTTCAAAGTATATCATAAAACTAGTAAACACGATTGGATGTTTCGACCTAGATGGGGTATCCTGCGAGCTGTTTCTTCAAAAAAGGCGATAGCCACTATCACAACACCTTTTAAGGTTTGTTACAGAGTAGAGCAGTTTTCATGCGAAAACTTTGTATTTTTCATCAAATTCTCTTCCGCCAACCTGGTACATAAAGAGAATAGCTAACATGCGTATGAATGGATGAATGTATTTATTTTGGAACTCTCGTTTTCGAGGACGACATCGTTGTTCTCGAACATCATATCTCAATATCTTTCTATGTTGAGCCGCATGCGCTTTTATTGTTTCACTCTTGTTATGTTCATATACCAGCCTGTAACAAAGAGCCCTACAACGAAGATCCCGACGGTGACCTGCTCTCCCTCTTCTACGCCAACTACCGGTCGTCCTACACTGGTTCCAACCTCAAAAGCTCCTACTGCCTCTCCACGATCCAAAGCCCCAACGACTTGGGGTCCTTCACAGAGCCCCACGTCGAGATCCCCAACTAGCAAGGCCCCCAGTCGCTCCCCGACATCCAAAGCCCCGATGACGCAGAGTCCTTCACGGGCCCCTACCTCTACCAGTCCTTCGATGTCACCGACATCATCTATGCCAACCATGACACCAAGCACAGTATCCCCATCGTTGACACCCCAGACGATGATGCCTACTAGCGCGTCCCCAAAGACAGGAGCCCCGTCGAGCTCCCCATCGTTGACACCCCAGACGATGATGCCTACTAGCGCGTCCCCAAAGACAGGAGCCCCGTCGAGCTCCCCATCGTTGGCACCCCAGACGATGATGCCTACTAGCGCGTCCCCACATACAGGAGCCCCGTCGAGCACTCCGTCAACTGCCTCCCCAGAAACGCAGGCCCCATCAAAGAGTAGGTCTCCGACAAGTTTGCCAAGTGCCTCTCCGCTCACGATGACTCCCAGCATGTCGCCCTCTACGGATGCACCGACGAGAGTCAGCCTCAACGTCGTTACTGCCAGGCTTGATGACTCCGTGGCCAGCGTGCGCGTGGTATTTGATAGACCTACCACCCGCGAACCGAAAGGGGGCGCAGGAGCATCGGCATGCGCCGTTTTTATGGACGCAGCGGCAGTGCAGAAACTCGGTAAAGATCCCATATGTGTGTGGCGGCAACCAGACCAGCTGGAGCTCGTGCTTGGACGGGGGTTCACATTGGCAGCAGGAGATCGGCTCACATTACTGGGCGGGGTCTTTTCTCCGCACGCCTTACCTGGCTACTTCATTCCTTCCGATTTCTCGGTCAAAATGGAACCCCCCCTAAATCTGCCCCTGGTCACTGCCGCAATTGTTGGTCCCTCAATCATTGGGGCGTGTGAGGCGAAGGTAGAGCTGAACGCAATTGTTACCGGGAACGCAGGAAGAGCCGTTACTTTTTCCTGGACCCTTCTACTAGAGCAGGACGGGGGCAGCGGCAATGGGCCAGCGACGACCGTGCTACACCAACAGCGCTCCAAGGAGGCTACCTACCTAATTGATAAAAATATAACAAGCTCGATCCCTGTTGATGGCTTTTTGGTGGTGAGGATGAATGCAAGCAACTGGCTGGGATCCTCATCGAACGTCGCAGAGCAGAGGATTCGTCGGAGCAACAGCACGCTGCTTCCCGCAATATCCCTCCCTGGACCCTCTTCGCTCTCCATCGTCCGCAGCAGGCAGCTTGTCATTCCAACTAGGGTCTCGATCCCATCGAAGGCGCAACAGCAGTGTTCGCAGGCGTCATCTTCCTCAGCTTTGTCGGTAAACAACAAGCTACGATTGCGTGCCACCTGGACCCAAGTATCCGGCCCTCCTGTGAAGATTCCCCGACCCTCGCTCCAGTCGTTAGTGCTGCCCCCTGACACCTTACGGACAGGCGCACAGTATTCCTTTCTGCTTAAAGCAAGAATTATTCAAGCTGCAAGGGGGACTAGTGCCGGAAGCACTCAGGACAACGTGCTAGGGGAGGCCAGCGAACTCTTCAATGTCACCGTTGAAGCGGAGCCACTTCGGGTGAAGATTGTGGGCGGTTCCGAGAGAATTGTTTCGGTGACTAGCAGCAGCAGCAGCAGCAGACCAGGGATCTTGGTGGAAAGTAACAGCGCTTCTGGCAATGCCGACCCTTCGTATCCCAACGCTTCCCTTATCGTGCGCACGTGGACCTTGGTGCGTAGCGACCGTGTACGCATTACCCTGACATCTGGAAGAGAGTCCGTTCTCATTGACCCTGCAGATCTGGACCCCACCTTCAGCCCATATGTTATCATGCTAAATGTGACTTCAAATCGACCCGACGCTACTACGGCTCGTGCCTTTACATCACAGCGCTTGATCGTTGTCGGAGCTGTCGTCCCTCAGGTCACTATTTTGTCTTCCTCCTTGCAGTCGGCCAGCGTTAAGCTCGCCAACCCTACGGGAAGGCTTGATTTGGAGGCCAAGATTAAGCAAATGGGTACTGTGACAATGCCAAGCGCCAACACAGTCGACGATGCGTACACCTTCAGGTGGAGCTGTGAGTCGTGCGGACTGGACCTCGAAGACAAGACAATTGTGAAGACATCCACGGCGAATCGTTACCTCTCTATTGCTCCTGGGTCCCTCGTGCCTGCATCCACGTATACATTTAAGGTACAGGTCTGGGCAGCGTCGTCACTGTCGTCATCAGGAGAGGCTGGAAGCGCGAGTATCACTTTCGCAACGAACGTGCCTCCCAGTATGGGAGCGTGCGTCTCGGAGCCGTCATCAGGTTTGAACCTGCAAACGATATTTCGGCTCGTGTGCAGGGACTGGACGGACGCCGATTTGCCGCTCAGCTATAAGTTTCAACTCACGAAGCGCCTTGCAATCTCGCAAGCTATCTCGGCGACAGCCACAGACAGCAGCAACAACCTAAACAGCAGCACCAGCACGTTCGTTGATTTATCGCAGTTTCAGAAGGTGGACAGCATAACTACCGTGTTGCCCCGGGCCCCGGCACCCGACTCTAACCTCACGCTTATCCGATCAATCATCTCCGATAACCTTGGCGCCGAATCGTACGTCTTCGTTGCTGTGAATATCACATTGCCTGAGAGCAGCAGTAGCGAGGAGATCGCCGCGTCATTGGAGCTATCAGCGGACTCAGGTGACTATCTAAGTTTCGCTATCGGTTCACTGGGTGCCTCAAGCTTCCTCAAGTCAGAGGAAGGGCGTTCCAATACCTCTCAGGCGCGAGGATTGCGTAAGAAAGTTCTTAGTCTTCTCGACGCTGGCGATTTCGTTGAGCTGGATACCGTGGGAGCAGTAACCGTCGTCGATGAAATGACTGACGTTTCGAATACGGAGGAGTTCGACGAAGACCTTGAGCAGCTGGCCTTGAGCGTGCTCTCAAAGGTGCCCTCTAAGCTGTCGTCCTCATTGTCAGGCTCAGCCGCACGAGGTATTGCTTCATCAGCTACGACCGCTGTTGAGAACCTGTTGTCTGCATCGAAAGCCCTGACCCCTGCGGCGGTATCCTCTTCTTCCCTCTCCTCGCAAAGCTCTGCCGGGATGGCAGCTGTGTTATCCAATCTCAGCTCTCTTTTGGTCTCCAACGCTGTGCCCGGGGAAAACGCGCAGGAGGTAGGAGGGGCAAACCTACGCATATCCTCCAGGGTACTTAGCTCTGCTAGTATCACAGGGAGTGCTCTCAGTACGACGGGCGGTGTTTCAGTGTTGTTCCCTGACCTAGAAGGTAATGGCATCACCAGCGACGTTATGTTGGGGATCATCTCCCTGAAGGGCTCTTCCCTCTTTCCGAGACCAAACTCGACTTCTAAGACAGGGGGGCTAACGATAATTGAGGTGGTGTCGATTGCTAGCGAATAGGGAGAGAGAGTGGGGGGGGGGGGGGGGAGGGGAGGATGACAGTGGTAGTATCTATAAACACCTGAAACATTAGAGTAAGAAGACATATAAAAGGTGGGAGGATGCACTAATAAACATTCTCAGAAATATTCACAGCTCAAACATCATACATACGATCCACTGACACGCTATTCCACTCCCGCAGGTCAAGGACGCTGAGTCTCGGAAAAAGATTCCGATCACCAACACCTCGAGACCATTTATATTTGAGATTCCCTTGGGGCAGAACGGGACGTCGCCATCGTTAGCATCAACAGCGACGAGCCGCCCCTTGATCGATGAGCCGGAGGAAGTTCCTGAGTGCCTCTTTTGGGACCCATCAAAGAAGATCTGGCTTAACGATGGCCTCAAACTATCAAACACATCGTCTGCCTCCGTTGTGGTGTGCGAGAGCTCGCACTTGACCGCATTCACCAGCGGAATGCGATTTCGGCTCCGAGTGAATACGATTGGGGAAGAGGATGCTACAACACATAAATCCCTAGACCCCACGCAGAACGCCATGTCTGCACTCGTGCTCTGCCTGTTGTCTGTGATGCTGATCCTTTACCCTATTGCTTGGTACTACGATAATAAAGTTAGCAGCGAGGGCATCGAAACGCTGGGTAATACGCAAACGGTGAATAATTCTCATGGATGGGTTAGCGGTAGCAGTAGCAGTTCCAGTAATATTGGCTCCAGTGTTGATCTTCGTGGCGAAAATGCCCGCGAGAACAACGAATTGGATTTCTGGCGTAAGCTCAACCAAGTAAGAATTCTGCGCGGTGAAGGCCAGCGAAGCTGCTCAAACCTAAGAGTGGCATGGAAATGGACGCTCCGCCGGAAGCATCCGTGGATTTCGGTACTCAAGCGCCACAATGGAGACTATATGAATTCGCGAAAGCGTCTCTTAGTCTTGGTTGCGCTGATTCTGAACGCTGCTGTTGTCTGCTCGCTTCTCGCGGGGACAAACCAAGAACTGCTATGGCTACGGGGCCCGGTTGCATCCGGACTCTTTGCATGCATACTGGCATTCCCAGTTCCCTTCGCGCTTGCATATATATTTGCCAGACCAGTCCCCGGAAGATTCCAAATTGCCTTTAAGCAATCTAATTTGGCGGTCTTTCTACCTTGCCTTCTCGTTCTTGCAGAGGATGTAGAGTTGAACTTAGCGGAAGACGGCGGCGAGGATGGCCATGATAATGGTACCCGACGCACTAATTTTCCACCTCTCTGTTGATTTATGTTGAATCTTTATTGCTGTGAAGTCACTTAAAATGAACTCTTTATCCTTTACGTGCATGTATTACTGGCCATGCGGTGAAGGAGAGCACGGTGTCTGTGTTCGTTTAATCGGCGCAATGGAATGTGCTAATTATCTCTTTCCTCCTCTCTTCTCCCTTCCTTTTCTTTCCCTACCCCCAGCCGATGATGATGACCAGCGGCGAGAGAATGAAGACGGTAGTGATGACGATGACGACGACAAACAACGCCAGGTTCGAATTGGGCGTAACCTAACTACGAACTTCGGCAACTTGCTTGGAAACCAAGCGGGATTGGTTGCGGGAGCTGAGCTAAAGGAGAATGGAAAGAATGACAACAGCAGGATGAGACTTGAACGCAAGATATCACTGCACATGATTAGAACCCCGTCCTCAAGGGTTGCAGATTCGCCTCCACGAGCCCGAACTAGCATCCTTCAGATTGTGCGTCGCAAGGCCAACCGTTACGACGATTGGACGCCCACAGATACAATGGCAACAATTGTGACAATAATTGTGATTCTCGGTTGTTCCTTTTTACTCATTTCACTGTCATGGCGCGCACAGAATACCAACTTCAATGCTGTCGCTGCAGTACTGCTTTCGTTTCCGCAGGACGTCGTGATACGGATATTCATTTTATGCTCGATTGAGGCTATTTTGATTGCTCCATGCCTCTGCTGTTGCTGCTGCTTGTGTCCGTACTCTGACGACGTCACGGAGATACGCTCGTCGGCATTGAAGGAAATGACTCTAAGCTGTGATACGGAGACGTGTATGGTAAATTGCAAAGGACTCGTTGCCTCTGTGACAGATGCTGGTCGGAAAATGGGCATCCAGATCGGCTGGAAAATGACCCACATCAACGGTTTGCGGGTCAAAGATGGCTATGAACTAGAAGAGGAGCTCCGGAAGGCACACGTTACCAGTGCTGATGTCGTTGTAACATTTGATACAACGAAAAGGGGCGAAACTAAGGACGAATATAAGAAGGACAAGAAAAACAGTTCCTCCCTAACTTCTGATAGTCGAATAGGACCATCCAGATCAGGCACTAAATTGGCTCCTCTCAGATCCAGATCAGGCCTTATATTGAGTCCAATCAGATCCTCTCTACTCTCTAGTAACTTTCAGAATGATTTACCTGCAATTGAGCTGAAATCTCTGAAAAGCTCAGGATCACCAATGCTAGGCATGGCCGATAGTGCGAATAGTGTGATTAGTGCGAGCGATAGTCTGAACACACCGAAATCGATTAGAAATCAAGCACATGGAAATGGCTCCAGGAAGCATGAGGAATATCTCTCGGAGTCATCGATCAGCTCTATAGACCTAAATTGTGAAGAAATTCAACCCACACTTAAAAAGATGTTTTTGCCTCGAAAAGGACAACATTGAGGTGGGGAAAGAATCGTGAAGAGGAGGCTAAAATCACTGAGAACGACTCGATTTAATGCACATGTTGCTAGAGGATTTGTGATCGACGAGCGACTGACGCACGGCTGATTTAGTTTTGATCTGGACAGAGAGCATACCCTCTGTTCTGTGTGTACAGCAACCCGTAGAAATCTGGACTTTTGAATTTGATCGTTCAAACAATTCTATAATTCAACAACCATGTGCTGTGCATTGTGTGTGTGTCACATCTAGATGTCTAGATGTACATTGTGTCTTTTGCAAAATGATGATGTCTTCTGCACAATTTTTCATGGTTCAAATCATTGTTACACCATCACAATGAATTCCAACAACAAAATGTGAGCTGCGATGATGTGCATGCATGGCCATTGCTAGGATTGACGCATCCATCAGCAGAACGACAAAAAAACATGATCCAAGTCATGCACAACAAAAACAGATTGTGAGTGCGCGGCGATGCTCCTTGCTTGAAACTTGATCGGCCATGCTAGCATGCTGTCCATCTGTGCCTCTGGAGGCACGATGCATGGCGCTGTGATGGTGCGATCTGAGAAATGACAACAGTCATTGAAGCTAGTTGTTTTGTTGCGATCAATGCGCTGGAATGGTTTGCACCACTGTGCCCCACTAGCGTAGCCCAGCTGGCACGCCAAGCTAGCAAGCAATGCCCGGCGATGCACGCGCGATCGATGCGTGCACGTGCGCTCCATCGATGCGCTCCGAGCAATGCAATGACACAACAACGCAATTCAGGCCAATGAAATCAATGCAACGGTCGGTTTGCGCCACGCCAGCACGCGCAGCACAACAACAGCGGCAAACGCGCAAACTTTGACAAACAAATTCACTCGGCAATGAACAGACGTCGGTTGGAACTGAGGTTGAGCTCAATCGAAGCCTCTGCGCATGATTCCACTCTTCAAAGTGGCACGGGCTGTTCAGGGCTAGCGGGTTGGCGACTTGGCGACGCACTTGAAGGCTTGTGAGTGCGCATCGTGGTGGTGTTCATGTGATGACCTGCACTTGTTGTCTGCCCATGCAACTGTGTCTGTGCCACTGCTAGACTGCGATGCGTGCGCACTGCGAGAACACCAACAACCACTTCAGCATCAACGCTGCATGCGATGCGGGCCGCAGGCTGCAGTCAAGCGGTTCCCCCTGCTTATTCAAGCCAAATGGACCATTTTTCTTCGATGTTTCCGGCGAGTAGAAGCGTGCCTCTTTTGAGGTTGGTTTCTTACTCTTTTCCCGCTGTTTAATCTTGTCGCGATGTGGAAATCACATCCGTTCGTGTACCGCGCTTGTGATTCCTCCTCGTGGTCGTTCCCGCCCCTCCTCTGCAAGGTTTCCGAAGAACCTCTCTGATTTGATTGCGTGTGGGGATTTTTGATAAATGTGCTTAAGCTCATATACTTGCGCGTATCGGGCGTCGGTCATCGTCCTCGTTGCACTTGTTGGGCTCAAAGAAGTGCTTTTGAAATTGAAGTTGTTCCACTTAGGCGTCTAAAAAGAAAGGTAGGAGCGAACGGTCAACACGTTATGACATCGCGGAGAACCAGAAACTCCCGCCGATCAAATCGGAGAAGCAGAGCGACAGCGAACAATCCTGCCCCAGGCTCAAGAGTGCGCTTACCAAGACGGACAAGAAACACGCCTGCATGGTTTGGACTAGCGGTAAGAGTGCTGAGCAGATGTATCTGTGAAATTTCCATCTTGAATTGGAAGAGGAAGGGTTTGGGGGAAGGAAAAACCTTTGGGAAGAGGCTCGATGTATGTTGTAAAAGTTGATGACGGTGTCTCTCTACTAACTAACTAACTAACTAACAGCGGGGGCAGCTTGAAGTCCAGCATCGCAGCCGTAGCATCGATGTATCGAAGCCGTATCGAAAGCAATTTCGAGTAATACTGAAATTAAATGAAAGTTCTGGGAAGTGTAGCTTCGTGATTTCATACAGCGTGAGGAAGGGTGTTATTGTAGATTTGATTTTTGCCGCAGCCTGCTAATCTTGTTTCTGTTTCTTGCTGCTTCTACTGCCTGGCGAAGGTATATCCTCTCTCTTACTTCATGAATTCCAATCCGAGCATGGAGGAAAGCGACAAAATATACTTGCCTCAATCTGCCTTTGAGGAGGTTTCCTTGCGCCATGTAAATTTGCCGATGACGTTTGAGGTGCGACCGAGCAAACCCCCTTGATTAGCTAGCACAATGCGTCAATCGACAAAGACGCCATTTTCTCCATAGTCAACAGTAGGAAAAATGCCGATTAATTTAATGGAACGAATTCAAAGTTTCGAACCATTATTTTTTCTAAAAGAAACGATCGAGCTATAGGATCGATCATATCTTTGTCCTAGAACATCTTAGAGCCCTTTTCATCGTTTTTGTGTTTGGCTAAAGACTATGGTGCTGCCGCCATCCCGAAAATCAATATCATGTTTGCGATACGGACATACAAGTAGCAGCGAAATATGGATCTGCTCATGAATTCTCGAGAATAAAAGATGAGATATTTATTCTCCTTGGCTGTTCCGACGAGCATTACGTTTCTTTTGCATATATTGCGTGAACAAGTTGAAAGTTGCTGTTCATCATACAGATTCGAAATCCTGTCAACGAGAAGAAAACGCATAGGTTTTTATTCGACGAACCCAATATCCTATTGAGATGATACGAGCCTTCCTCTCCCTCCATCACCATCTTTATCTTCATCATGAAGAAGCCGATTATATCAGCTCACAAATAGATCTCCCACCCCAATTCCCTCCCTTTCCCCCTCTCCATCAACCAATCTAATCTCCGTGTTTGTGTGTGCATGTATACTACTATATCACAGTGGGGTGATAGAATTCACGGCAGAGGAATACAAAGCATATCTCCCCAAATGGGTAGCAGTAGCAGAAGTAGGAGTAGTCGTAGTAGTAGTAGTAGTAGTAGCAATAGTAATGGTAATAGTAATAGTAGGTGTAAAGTACTAGACAACGACGACGGCCACCAACGATGTGACAGCGCTATTTTTTCAATTGAAACACGGCGAAGACGAATGACGATGCCACTCCCCCTCCTCCACCACCAACATCACCACCATCATCATCATCATCATCATCATCATCATCACCATCATTACCACCACTTCGTTGTCCCCATTCCTTGTTTCATCACATGTAGATGATGGATAACTTGGGGTTCCAAATAGAAAGTATTGCCGACATTACGAGCGTGAACCTCCGAAAGGGAAAGGTGTGGCCGACGCATACATATAACATATATATATATATATATATATATATATTTATATGAACATATTTTTTTAATATGTGTGTGTTTATGTATATATAAATGTCTGTGAATATGAACATACTCTCTCACAAATGCATTGTGTCGATTTTGGCGATAATCCGTCTCTGTGTCCTTCTGCTGGTGTGTCTAACTTTTGCCCATCCAACAACAAAGTTCGTCGTATTACAAGCGCACAAGACGGCATTCACAACGCTGCCTGACCCCAAGGGAGCACTGACAAACACACTGCAACGATTCACGTGCCTCACACAGGTGCTTCTATTCGTTGGGCATTATGTTAGAACATCGTAGGCTTTCCGGCTGCCTTCTACCACTGAAACGTTCGTTTTATAAGTTTCCTCTCCACCCCTTCCCCATCATGTATTCTTCTTCCGCGTGTCTATCAACTACTGCTACCGTAGGGCGACACGATAACGGTGCGCTACGGAAGCAGTTGCTACAAGTTGGATGTTCACGAAACGCGCCCTGACCCTAAGATCACCGTTGTGGATACCGATGTATAGACAGACGACAAACGTTCCCAATGGGAGATGGCAATAGATTTGATTTTAGCACCAGTAGTGCTAGTTGCCTTCCCCGTCTTGCTGTGGCTGCTGTTGCTGCTTCTGCGCTCTGCCGATCCTCCACCAAACCCATTATTAACCTTGTTGTTCCTTCGTTCATTCATTCATTCTCTCCTCCTTCTTCTTGCCCTTCCCCTCTTCAGATCAAAGTGGATTTTCTACCTCCCAAGGACTACCAGGAAAAGGAAAAGGAGGAGGAGAGCCGCAAGCAGGCACTGTCGAAGACCACCGCTACAAAGAGCGATCTTGAGGGTGAGGGGGGAGGTGAAGAAAAACAAGGCGGCTCTCAACAAGTTTGGGGCTCCAAAAAGGTCGCTTTGTGCCTGTCAGTTTGCCAAATCTATCAGCGTTATATGTCTTCCTTCTCACAATTTCCGTCTCTCCCTTTCTTTCTTCAGCCTTACAAGACGAACAAATTACCATTACAACCACCTTGTTTCTCTCCACACAATCTTAGCACGAAAAAGGGGGAGCAACTCGTGCGTCGGGGAGCAGCAAGTACTTCGAGAGGCTTGCGGTACGAATCCATGGCTTTATCATCGTGTTGTAATGAAAATGCATCATCCGATATCGAATCGAATCTGATTTCCACGACATTTCAGGAGCAAGGAAAATCTTCCGGGTATAGTTTAGGCGGAGGGTCTAGCAAGCGGCCTCTTGACGTCACCCGCAGCAGTAAAAAGCGAAGAAGAGATAGTGGTTGGGGCAATTCATAGCTATCAAACGACAAAACGAAACTACACATTGTTGAAAATCATGGACACTTGTCCAAGTACTACTCACATTCATTCGCATGCGCGCATTCGTCAAACTACAATTGTGGGCGCGATGTCCTTGCCTGGGATAGATGCGACAAATAACATGTGCGTCTCGCGTCGGTTGTTATATTGGCAATGAAGAGCAGCGGTTACAGATCTAGCTAGACGAGTTTCATGCCCTGCTACAATGCCTCGCTTATAGCCTGTGTTCATGTGCACATGGCGGGCACAAGTATGCAAGCAAATAAGAGACACAGCAATATTATATATATATATATATATATATATATATATATTAACATCCGTCTCATATATATATATATATATATATATATATATATATTACATTTAACATATTGCATGTCTATCATAAGTACATAATGGACACAGCAATGTGATACGATATGTGCATATTATCTAGATTATGCACATCATATTGCATGTATATCATGCAACAATGAAATTGCAACACGGCGAAGACGACTGTTGCACTGTCGTACTCTGCAGTTGTGGCGTGCCAGCAGGCCTAGCTAGCTAGCTAGGTCAGCACTTGGATTCCAGGCTCTCGCTAGCAGCATTCTTATATATGAGACTGGTGATGCCTGCTAGCCTGCGCTGGTGATGCGATGTAGCTGTGACCTTGGCATGAACCCAGTCATTGCCATGTCGTTGTGCGTAGGTATCAATGCTGGAATAGCTCAGCATGACTTTGTGGATAGATTCCGTGCAATGCATGCATGTGCATTCATCACTGTGCCTCTGAAATGTCACACAGGCTCTTGTTGTGCATGGCAGCTAGCACACATCATCATCATTGCATAGTTGTAGTTGCTTGTTTGCCTAGCCGCGGGTTACTTGCCAAGATCAGCATGTAGTTGGGCAGGAAAAAATGAAAGTCGAGATGGATGTCGCGCGATGATGAATTGTTTATGAGCATCCACATGTACACTTGGCTGCAAAAGCACGTGTTCATGCAAGGCTGCATCGCACAGGGATCCCTGTCAATGACACTCGAAACGTCATCAGTTCGAACAACGAGCTTGGTGTGGAAAGTCGAGACAGGGGGCTACGATACCCCCCTGTCTAGCCGCCTGTCTCGACTTTTTTAGTTTGTCATCTCAATGCATCGCGATGACGTGCACATGCATGCGCACGTACGTAGTGAGTGTTGTGTTGCTGCGACGATGCGAGCCTGCGATGCAAGTTCACATTTATTGTGTCAACACTAGAACATGCAAGAAACACAACTCCAATTGCAATGCACAGCATGGCTTCTGGACCAATCATTCCTGGCTTTTTTTTGTTTTTCTTCCAAAAATTGTCATCATCTACATGCTGATCTTGCCATGGCAACTAGCCCGCCGCGCGCGCATTGGCCGCACCAATGACAAGATTATAAGATTAGTATTACAACGCATAGCCCTGCATAGCTGCTACATGCAGCAATGAAACGCCAATCATTGCTGTACGTGTAATGGTGGCAAGCATGCACTAACGGCTTAAGTCACATTACAGAATAGCTTGTAAGCTAGCTATACGCGCGTGTCAAGTTACGATGTAATAAGATATGTTACGCTATGCCACATTCATAGAAAAGTAAAATAAGAGCTGATATAACACCTGATTATAGATCTCAATCCTCATTCATTCATCTTTATTTTTGCGCAGATGAAAATATAAATCTTAATGATCACATGACGTTGATAATATGATGACCAGGAAACACTGAATATCGCTATCTAGATCTCGCAATCACCCTCTTCAGAGTCGTTATCGATGATCATTTGGTCGAGCCAACTCCTAAATTGAAGTTTACCATCTTTTATATGTTCTGGCGGTATGTGTGCCAACATCGAGCAGATGTCCTCTTTCGAGTTTACGTGATCTGGTAAATATGACATAATTGCAGTTTCCAGTTCCTCAAGTGTTATTTCTCCCTTCTTACGACCACTCTTTGATAAAAGGTTGAAGAAACTCTCTTCCATTAGATCCACTTGATCAACGTTCAGCCAATTTGTAATTCCGTTCGTTGACATGTAGTCCAGCAGCTCTGTCCAATGAATTTTGTTGTTTTTGTTGTATCGGAGCTCCTCAAGGAGAACGTCTTCGTCGCTACTGCTTTGAAGGCCACACTTCTTGAAGAGATTTTTAATGTCGTTGTCGCAAAGAAATCCGTCCGTACCAACGACCCCCTCTAGAATCTTCATAAATTCTTCCTCATAGTCCGCCGGAAGATGACCATCCTGGCGCTTAGACTGCAACCGTTTCACTTCCACATTTACCGACTTTTCCTCCTTATTTACATTCTCTTCTTTAATGGCGGGTAGTGATGACATCTCCAATCCGGGTTTTCGTGTACGTAGGTTTACTCTGGGCGGTGCTAGGCGTGTGTTGGTAGGGGGCACATCACTAGGCCGATGACCGTTTCGGATTCCCGACTCGATCTACCGGGGATTACAATCATGGGCTGGAATTTTGTTTTGTCGCTGTGGAAAATTAGCGACGGAAATGCTCTAATATTCGGATGTTCACTCTTCGGAATTTCAGTCTATTTAGATATTGCGACAAAAGATTTGGAGCTTTTGAAAGGACGGAACGAAAGGCGTTCGCTGCCACGTGATTTGCTAACGGTAGCTCCCCTTGCTTTTTTCCTCCCCCCCCGCTTCCAAGCCACTGCGGCTCTGGCGCCTATGTTCCAAGGAGGCCCGACGAGGAATGATAGGAACTGCAGATTTGTCGTGAAAACATTCCTCCTCCTCGGTCTGTTTGGGTTCACAACTTATCGTGTAAGCAAGTCCAGGGGGGAGGTAAGTGTTCCGCCTCCTACGTTAAAGAGGACCAAGTTTGCTGCTTTTGGGTTCTCTCGGCACTCGTCACCGCACAATTTTCGATTAGCTCCTACGGAGGTTCCTACCAATAACCCTTTCTCCTCCAGGTTGTTCTCTATCCTTACACAACGCCAAGTTCAAAGCGCGAACGTGTTGCCAGCACGCGTCGCGTCGAAATAATGCACCGCCTGCAAGTTTGTTGCTACCTGTACACATCACAAATATACCCACCCTTTCAATATAACTATAAATCCACTAGACTAATCGATTGTAGAGTTGGTGGCTCATCGTCATGATCATCATTATCATAACTTTCACCATAAAACAGTGGCCGCACTACTACTACTACTACTACTACTACTACCCCTACTCGGCTGCGTGCGCGGCTTTCCAGAAACCAGCAGCTCGAACGCCAGGTGAAGAATAGACTAGCTGAATGCGTGTGCTATTTAACTGTGAGATAGATACCGTTTGTTGTGGAGATCCCGTCGAGTGTCGTGTGTTGCATCGAAGACACACACCTTGTGATAATCTATCCTTTTGTACTCTGAAGGTGGCCAAGTCAAAGCTGGTTCAATACATAGTCGACACGTACAAATTCGAAACAGATGATAAAGGAGCTGCAGGAATTGGCGATGGGCAGCATCTTCGCTTTATCGTTTCCGTCTTAGATGAGGATGCTCTTACCACTATGGCTAGTAGGCTCGAGCTTGTCAACCCGACGGAAGTTCCCATAAATGTCTGTCTGCATATCTGCTGCAACATTATAATTGCGAACAGTATTGTAGCAGTATCATTATTATTATTATTATTATTATTATTATTATTATTATAATTATTATTATTTTAGCAGTAGTAGTAGTAGTAGTAGTAGTAGTAGTGATAAAGATAATAATAATAATAATAATAAGAAGAAGGGGCGCGGGGGGGGGGCATGGAAATTACGAGAGAGGTAGGATAGAAGATCATGTGCACGAGGACGGCACAGAGAAAGTATAATAATTATAATAATAATCATCATCATCGTCGTCGTCGTCGTTGTCATATCTAGGAATCTAGTGATTTATTGACTGGTGTTTGGCGACTGGTACACAGCAGCATTCCTAAGTTCAGGTTGTGATTTCTTATATCTATCTGACCCCCGAACTTGCGCAACCTGTATTAATAGATTGAGTTAAATTATCTGCTCTACTCCAGTATTTGACTATGTTACCCTAAACCCCTTCCCCTCCATTCTCTCTCTCTCTCCCTCTCTCTCTCTCTCCCCGTGTGCGTGCATGTGCATGTGTGTGCATGTGCATGTGTGTGTGTGTGTGTGTGTGTGTGTGTGTGTGTGCGATATCCAGATACTTGGCAGAATTAGGCTGCCACGAGAAAATTGATATGGACACGAAGGAGTACAAGGGTGTTCTCACTCTACGGAATAAGTATGTCGTATGCTGCAGCAGCCTGTGCCTATAATTCAAGCTCTGGCATTCCTTTCTCCCTCTCTCTCTCTCTCTCTCTCTCTCTCTCTCTCTCTCGTTATTTGCTCCTCGAAACGCGCGAGCAATCATGAGGCAGTCAAGAGGTAGATATGATTATCACGTGGTTGCTGTATATCAGATGGCCTCGAGTAAGCGTGCAGACGTTCGGCTCTTTAGTAGTTGCAGAGCCAACATCGCCACTGAAATGGCAAGGAGGAGGGGAGGAGAGAAAACTAGACCGGAAGGATTATGGCAATAATGGTGACAACGACGGGGAGGAGGAGGAGCAGCAGCATCAAGAGCAGGAAGATGTTAAACAAAGGCAGCAGCAGACAAGTGAAGAGAGGAGTTTGGAAAACGAAGAACCTAACACTAGCTACTGGGGCGACCGCAGTAGCAGCAGTGATCGAGGAGAAGGCAGCCCACTGAAAGTAGACTTTGACTGTATTCAGGTTCGCACGACATATATATATATATATATATATATATATATATATATCATTTATACATATACGTGTACTGTGTATCTTCTTTTTTTAGTTCGTGTGAAATCATGAATCGTGCCGACGCAGTATTTGTACGACCGCGCTCTTGACAACGACCCGCACCCCAACATATATATATATATATATATATATATATATATATACATTTATATAACTTGTATGGTAGGTTGGCCCTTTTAGAGCTCCGGTGGAGGATGGAAAAGCCAGGATGGGCTCTAATTTGGGGTGGGTTCTTCATTGTAAGATATTATAAAATATATTTCTATATACATATATTTCGCTCCTCCATCATTACTCTCCATTACCAACAAGATCATGATCACTATAGCCATCGTCGATAGAGTGCATCCTGACTCTTTCCCCCTCCTCCTCCTCCTCCTCCCTCACTTTATCACATCATGTGCCGGCCAAAACGCAGAGTATCGACGCGCATGCTGTCGTTATTTCGCGAAGTCGAGGTCACGTATATTGACAGGCATCTCAAGATCACGCGAGGGTAACCATAGCACAACAACGAAACCCACCAGCTTTCCATGTGCTGACAACTGCGATCCTTCCATCACGCCCCCCCCCTCCCCCCTTTCAAGAATCGATGACCCCGAACGGCTATTCGTATGGCTGGCGATAGACAGGTGAGTTGTTGTGAGTAGTAATTAGAGTTATTTGCATGTTCCAAGAGGGTAGCACGATGGCGTCGATGATTTGATAATTCAGCGCCTATACACCATGACTGGGTCAGGAACAGATTTCATATATAACATTACTACTACCCTTGGGTCGAAGTGACCACGGGGGGGGGGGGGGGGGGGAGGAGGTTCTTGCCCAATATCCGTTACTCTCTGATGCCGAAAAGACGTAGCATTAGCGTCATAGATGCTTTTTCATGATGAATCTTCTTTCGATGATGCCGGACGCTCACACTCTGTTGCGTTGGTGCTAGATTCGCATTTGACCAGAGGATATTGAAGGGAAAACTGTTAGAGGCCATCTCGCAGCAGCAGCAGCAGCAGCCAGAAAACCAGAGTGTTGATGATGGCTTCTTCAGCATCATGAACGTAGGCCAGATGATTGTGACGATAATGCCCGATAATGATGATGCTTATGATGATGATGATGATGATGATGATGATGATGATAGAGAATAGAATTATATGGAGAATGACGAACTACTTGGCAATCCCTATAGTGCGGAGTGCCTCAACACATAGAAGAGATACTGCATTA
>ADNK01000920.1:0-18701 GCA_000320545.1 Bigelowiella natans CCMP2755 | reverse complement strand
AAGACTCTTGAATTAGATGTACCGGCTTGCACGATCGAATCGTGATGATTTCGTATGGGGGTTACTCGTTAGAGCTGTGTATCACATCACTATCGGTGTCTCAACTAGAGTGAAGGAATGATATGGATACAGTGTAGGAAGTCTGATAATCGAGATCACCGTCTATATACTCTCAGATCGCAGCAAGAGAGGACGTATATGGATTCAGTGGAGGCTAGAGACTCCAAATTACATAACATCTGTATGCCCTCTCACGGCTATTGTCCCGTACGTCAGAATCAGGGATGCCTGGGGCAGTGCTGAGTTAATCATGTCCGTCGACCCACGGCGATCCCGAGAAGAGCTTTTCCGAATATCCAGAAGAGTAGTGTCACATGATAAAGGATGGGAAGGGGGGTCAACACGTCCTCAAAATTATCATCGTCGTTATAGTGCTTATCATTTCTAATTTCTATGGAATTAGTCCTTCCTTCAGCTCTATCCCCCCCTCCCCCCCCCCAAAGGATTACACATCCATCATCGATTTACCAAGACTTCGAATCATAGGGTTCTCCGGGCACACCCAGCTCTCGATAATTCCTGCACCGATCAAGCAACCACACAGCAATTACTTTCACTCAATCAGCCGCGTGGGCGCGTGTGCGAACCAGCATCAAGACTCGTTCTTGGCATGCCAGACGATCGATGACACATGGGGGAGAGAGGCGGAAAAAGCAGTGTGACATGCTGCATGACCGGAGATCTGGTTGAAGAACATGAGGTTCGCCGTTTCCGTGACCTTCCAGCCAAACTAAAGCAAGAGGATGCATGTTGTATGAACGATGATGACACTTGTCATCAGGTACTTTTATCACCACAGAGTAGTAGCAGCAGCAGTAGTAACAAGTAGCAAAATAAGCGGCCATAGCGACTCGCAACTGCTGCGACTACTGCGAAATACTACTACAACAACTACAACCCTCTGACGGTAGAAGGTCCCACTGGTGTAGTCGTAATCAGGCACGGCCTACGACAGCGAGCAATGTAAAGAGTCGATGAGGGTGGCGACGATGGTGATAGTGTATACGTGTGTATCGTCGTTTCGGACATCATTCGAAGCATGTTCCGTGTGATTAGTAGAATTATCATCATTATCATTATCGATATCATTATTATCATTATCATTATTATCATTATCATTATTATGATCGTCACAGTAGTGGTGGTGGCAATGTGTGTGGTGTGCACGCTTTGAACCTGCATGATCAGGATAGGAGCGAGCGATCTGAGCCTCTGGTAAGCAACACGCATTTTATCAACTACATTTACGACAACAAGACTTAACTATACATTTAAATATATATATATATATATATATATATATATGTATATATACTTAAGCACACATACATATCATCACAGCCAGATTACAGAGCCATGATATCATTATAACGCTTCCCGGCACCAACCGCAGTACTCACCTGCGATCGTGATATCAACGACAAGAAGGACAATGGGTTCGCTGCCTTACTAACTGCAAACTCCTTCCTCTCCTGGTGAATACATTGTCAGAGCGTATCATCACACGTGATGTCTTAGAGGAGGTCATCAGAGGCGTTTCTAATCGATTTAACGCACCTCTTTCTTTAACGATTCGGAGGTGAAAAGTAGGAAGGATGCGCTGGCTGAGATATAATATATATAATTATTTATTTGTTAATTCATTTTACAAAAGCGTGACACAATTCAGTTTTTGGTAAAGAAAGTTTTTGCTGGGGAGGTGAGTAATTTGGCAATTCCTCCCACCAAGAAGATTGACAAGGCAGCTCAAAGCGATATTCGTCTTCGCAGAGCCAATGCGCGATCCAACCTGCGAAAGAGGCATAGGGCGAAGAATACCAGTCAATGTTCGCGTTCGATTTTGTCCAAAAACATGTACACTGAAAACAATGAAGATGGTCGAGAGAGAGAGAGAGAGAGAGAGAGAGAGAGAGAGAGAGAGAGAGAGAGAGAGAGAGAGAGCATCTACCCGGTTTGCTAGCAACCCCACAAGAGTGAGAATGACGCGCATCCGTTGCATTGCCACCTAAGGAAAACAGAAGGGGGGGGCAGCAGGTGTCGGACGATAACACGCATCTTTGATGTCCCCCTTCTTCTGTCATCATACCGTGTATTTCGGGGTTGCACGCCCGAATTTGTCGCAGAGGTACGATGTGATCGCGGACCTTGAAAGTGGGGGGGGGGGGGGGGGGGGAGATCGAGATAAGCCTACTCCAAGAATGCAGGATGAGTCGGCATTGCCACAAACACCACAGCACAGGGATGTTAGTATTGTTAGGTCTGCACATCGAACCAGAGAGGAAGGAGCGCAATATTGATGAGAATCCGATAGGCAACGTACTCCCGCGTGCCAGGCCGCGCCAGGACACATGCCCGAGCAATGGCGGAAAAGAGAGGGCAGAGCACAAGGAAGGGCTGCAGAGAGAAAAACAAGCGGCGAGAGGGAAGGAGGGGCAACAACATATAGCGCGATTCAGGAGTAGTTATCCACACAGAAGATGAGAAATGAAAAATACTGCCCCGGCTATGCGCGAAGGGGTGGCAGGGGGCTTGCAGGTCAGATCATCACCAATGCTAACTTCGTTCAGCTGCTACCTTGCGGCCATACGAATCTAGCAATGCCCCGGCGACTGGACGGAGTGCAAAGGATATGACCGAATTGACTGTGCTCATTAACGAAGACAGGCGCTGAGCCTTGACGTGGTCTCCCTTTGCAATGGCATCGATGAGGTGTTGGTCCATAGCAAGGTGCACCAATGTGAAGGAGAAGCGTAAAAATACGCGCCCAGCCTATTTGTTATCGAATAACAGTACGATTAGTTAGAGGGCGGAAGTACAAGCACCAGACGAATATTTGTTTTGTGCTTCAAAGGAGGTTTGCACGATACCAGGAGGCCATTTATTTCACCCATTCCAGCCTGAGAGAAGGGGGGGAAGGATGGGGGGGAAATTAGGGTGGAAAATTCCCAGACTACCTTACCTTCTCTACTTACTCACCATTCTGGAGCCTGCCACCCCCATGCTTGTTCTGGAGGGGTTTCTAGCTCGAATGGAGTCGCGTCGTCCTTCCGGTGTCGGGTCGTTCCTCAGCTGTTTGCACGGGGAGGGTGTGGTCTAACCCATCGGCAGCCGATTTTTTTTTAATAAAATAAATTTCCATTCATCGGGGAATTGTTGTAATATTTCATCCCTGCGACATGTGAGATCTGCTGTCGTAGGCCCAGGATACCGCCTTGCGAGAGAGATGCCCTTATCGCACCGAAACGATGGAATGTCGCGACATTGCTGTGTCTAAGGCAATCACACCTCCTCACGCCGAGGAGTGGATGTTCTGTGTGTGTGCTATCGAGCGAAGGACTGCGCGCAGATAACACCCATGACCATATTTTTGTTTAGCCTTGTTTTCCTAGCCTCCCATGTTCGAGGAGGCGGGGCGGGGCACCATGGCACAGGCGGCCCCCTTTTCGGTTCTCGCAGCGCGATGCTCCCGCGAGGCCATTTGGGTGGCGTGGTACGTCCTTTGCCATTCGACAAAGTCACCATGGCGGTAAAAGATAGCGTTGAGATGAAGGCTTCCTCCAAGATAGGCGGTGGAGAATCATTCATTGATATAGCATGGACCGGTGTTGTCGGGGCGACAGCTTCCGACCTCATCGCCGTCACCTGCGCTGGGTCCGAGTGGGATATTGGGGAGGTCTTCGACGCTATACCAACAGCCTCCGGAAACGAGGATGTGGGAATGGAAAGCGGCTCAATTCGCATCCCAACACTTCCAGATGCCCGGTGCCCCTATGTAGTAAGATATCTGCAGGCTGTCGTTTCACCCTCATTAAGGCACAGCGATTATGAGGGGGCTCATGCAAGTCAGAGCAATAGAACCCACTCCGCCGTCGTCATTGGTGAATTAAAGATCGAACATGAATCCGGTGCCTTTGGGGTCCGCCCCTCACAGATACACCTCAGCTTTACCGAGAAGCGGGACGAGATGCTTGTGATATGGGTTAGTGGCCATGGGCTCCTTGATGACAATGACAGCGTACCAACTGTAAGATATGGATTTGAAAAGGGAAAGCTAGACCGGGTAGCTCACGGGACAACGAGCACCTACCACGCCAGCGATATGTGCAACGCACCCGCCAATCGAACGGGCATTCAGCACTTCTTGCCGCCTGGAGACATAAATAGGGTCGTGTTGTCTGGACTACCCACATCCACCCAAGTGTTCTATCGTGTTGGCAATGGCGGCGCATTGGGGTGGAGCAGCGAGCGCGTCTTCACCTCAAGAAAGAGTATGTCAGAGAGGGCAGTCAAATTCCTCATGTACGCGGACCAGGCCCTCCCTGTTCCCTTGTTTGCGCCCGCATGGAGGCTCGTCGGCCAGGTCAAACGGGATATCGAAGAAAATGGTTTTGGAGGATTTCTTCTGCATCCTGGGGACCTTGGCTATGCTGAAGGATCGACGTTTATTTGGGATCTGTGGGGCTCGCTCATAGAGCCCATATCCTCCAGAGTCGCTTACATGGTGACAATCGGCAACCACGAATACGATCACACCGGCTCAAAAATCGATCCGAGCGGCGCCCCTCCCACCGGTTGGCATCCACAAGAGCAAGGAAAACACCCAACGGAGTGGGGAAACTTCGGAGATGACTCGCAGGGTGAGTGTGGCGTCCCAACGCAGGCTCGATACAACGGCACAAGCAGCGACGGGAATGATATTTTCTGGTACTCCTTTAATGAGGGAGGGGTGCACGTAGTCGTGATGTCATCAGAGCATGACTGGACCGTGGGGTCGATTCAATACAAGTGGCTCGCGAATGACCTCGCCTCTGCAGCTTCCAACCGCACTTTGACGCCATGGATAGTACTTGCCACCCACAGGATGATGTACACCACGCAGCTGCAGGAGGAGGGGGACTTCAAGGTTTCGCTCGCAATGCGCGAGCATTTGGAGCCTTTGCTTTACAAATACAGGGTGAATCTAATGCTAGTCGGACACCAACATTCTTATGAGCGTTCTTGTCCGGCTTACAAAGGCGAATGCGTCGACGATGGGGTCAGCGGAACTACGCACATTGTCGCGGGAAGTGCGGGAGCCTCCGCAGAGAAGGGCGGTTTCTCCCCATCTCTTGGAAACTTCTCCGTTGCACACGTGAATGATTATGGTTATCTCCGCCTCAGTGCTAATAGCTCCATGTTGCATGTCGAGTTCGTCCGCACCAATTCGTATGAGAATGAAAGCGGGGAGAAGCAGCCACCTGGAAGCGTGTGGGATTCTGTCACACTCATGCCATGGACGTAGTGATGAAGAATAGAAACACATGTGGAGGAAGCTGCCGTAAGGCTTGTTGCTGATCATCGTAGTTCAGATGCTGATACGCATGTTGCAACAAATAGAACACACATCACAGTTGTTTTCCTACTAAAAAAACATGTCCTGATCCATTCTTTCTTTGTGCTCTGATGCTCATCACTAGACCATTTCAGCGTTGACCTGAGAATTGTGTTCTAGTTCACAATTGGGTCGATTTTTTGCCGCTCTGGTAGCTCTTAGCTGCCCGTGATGACTTGTTGCAATAGAGTGTGGAATGATTCACTTGTGCGAGCTCCAAAAGCGTTCCCATGCTAGCATGGTGCACATGAACACACTTGCATGCATGCGCAATGCACGAAATTGCATGTTTTTGGGTGCAAACATGGTTGCCTCGCTAGCTTGCTAGCTTGGAAAACGAATCATGATGACAACCCGGCTAGCCATCCGGCCACCACGCACGCACACTTTGACGAAAGCTCATGCATGCCCACTTTGAAGCGCCTTTTTTGAAGTGTGCTGGTGCGCGCGCTTGGGCCCACACGAGTGCAGGGACCACACCGACTTGCGCAATGCAAACTGACAAAAGCAAGTGGCACCTAATTCGACAGAGCGAGCTAGCGAGTGATGATGAGGAGTTTTGCGGGTGCGATGCACAACAGACAAGTTGTGCAACAAACGACGTCCTGGAGCAAAATTGTTTGAATTGTCACGTTTCTCACATCGCATCACAACTACCGTGGCACAACTGGTTGCCTCCACATCGGAGGCATGGCCAAGGGGCACCGCACCCACCTGACAAACTGAAAGTGTGCAGTGCTGGAGTGTGCTGCGTGCGCCGCAGCGTGCAGCGTGCACGGAGTGTTCCAGTGTTCGCTGCTCTTCACTCATTCGTGACCCAAAGCTTCAAAACAAGAAAGAAAAACAGCATGGGTGTTTCCACAGGAGCAGTTGAAAGGCCCATGAAACAATGAAACAATGAAACAATGATGAAAAACTACATTTCCAAAGTGTTGCAAGACACTTGCAGTGTGCAAAATGCAGTGCCCATGAGACACCCCAACAACTCGCACAACCGCGTCCTCAATCAACACGAGAAAAAGAAGAGTTTGCACGGAGCGCGGGACACGCCAAGGGAGATATTTTTCCTCAGTCGATTTTGGGCAAATATGCCTGAATATCACCGAGATTTTTTGCAGCGTGGTGGTGGTGACGATGCCGATCCGAGGACCGCCTCGAGACCCGGGGATTCCGAGGATTGACTCGCACAAAACGCGCATCGAGGAAGAAACAACCAGGACCAGAAGCAGAGCCAGAAGCATGTCCCTCAAGCGATTCACCGACAAGATAGGATACACCGGGCTCATTCGGTGTGCTCTGGTGTCAGTGTTCAGAATCCCGAGCCAGCCTGAGCCAGAGACAGAGTTCGCAACCAAAGTCTGGGCTGAGAAGATGCCGAGCTCTCTCAAGGGCAAGACCTACGCTATCACGGGCTCCAGCCGTGGCATTGGTTTCGTTCTCGCCAAGAACATTGCGAAGAAGGGTGGGAACTTGATCCTCCTCAACAGGGAGAGCAAGCACTCGGCGAAGGCGTTCGAGACTATCACCAAACTGGCCGAGGAAACGAAACAAGGAGGGGGTGTTGTCGCGACCACATGCGACCTTTGCGACTTCGAGAGCGTCCGCTCGGCCGCAAAGAAAATCCAGGAAGACTTGAAGAAGAATTCCTGGGGCCTCGATTGCCTTGTCTTGAATGCCGGGCTCATGGCCCAGGGTGATAAACGCACTAAGGATGGTTATGATCTCCAGATGCAGGCGAACCATCTCTCTCATTTCTTGCTGACCTCCTTGCTGTTTGACGTCCTTAACGAGACTGCCAAGAAGACGGGAGATGCCAGAATAGTTTCTCATTCTAGTTGAGCAAGGAATTCCCCTGATGAAGAGCTTAGAGCTGACAGCTTTGAGAAGAAATGGGCGGAGGATTCCAAGTGCAAGGGGGATGATGCAGCAATGAACAAGTGGCACAGGTACCAGCAAAGCAAGAGGGCCAACCTCGCTTTCACGTATGCTCTCCAAGATTACATCGAGGAGCATGGCAGTACAAAGGACGCTCTCAAGGCTTTGTGCGCTCACCCAGGCGCAACCAACTCTGGTCTACAGTCTCACACGCACGCATCAGCTTGGTTGGATAGGTCAACATCCGAACACCCTCACATCTAACACCGCTAATACAACACACGCTAAGATCACTAACACCACTAAGATCTAGTCGAAACACCTTATCAACCTGCCCCGAACCAATGCACACTCGTCGAAATCTAAGCTTGAACATGATTCCAGATTCATCAACGGACTTGCCGTCGTATCTGGCCAGAGTATAGAGGATGGATGTCTCGGTGTTGCGTTAGCATCTGTGTTGGAAGGAGTCAAGAATGGAGAGTTCTATGGACCGAAGTTCATTACTGGCGATGCCGAACTGCTTGATGATGAAAGAGAGAAAGGCGCTGGTTACAGCAAGGAACAACTAAAAATGATCTGGGAGAAGAGCATAGAAGCAACTGGGGCCAAATGGAAATAAGGAGTTAGATTACGTCGTCGCTAAATAGCTGCATACTAGCTATAGCACCGCTGATTCTTATTTATAGGCGCTATGGAAAAACGCCAAATACTGTTGCTTTCGACATCCTGATTCGCCGCCTTCTACTTCCATAGATGTTGAAGAGCAATAAGTTTACAAGGGGCAAGCTAAATGATAATGACATCAACATGTGATGTGCGCCACATATAAATGAAGTATGCATTGTTTACACATTGCATGTTGTCACACCATATATGTGTATACGTATACACTGTGCGTGTTGCATGAGAGCTCGGCAATGAGCGTGTTCAATTCGTTGCGTTTAATGCAAAAACATCCCACCGCTCTCGTGAGAGGGCTGAGTCTCTTTACGCATTTTCCGATGTCGAACATGTGCGCGACATGATGAAACATTTGTTGCCATCAATATATAACGCACGTTCATGCTCTCTAGCTTTGCATGTTCATCGATCAAGGGCGCAGCAAAAACAGTACGCGAGAAGATGCTACACTATCTTGAGTCGTAACATAAGTCACAATGTCGGTCGTCTGCGCGCTTCACTAGATCTAGAGATGTTTGGCATACTGCTGCGATTTAGCAGTGTGTCATAGCATCGCGCCTTCATGTGCAACTGAACATATCAGTACACACGTTCGAATGCGATAATAATTGCGTACGGCAACCTTGATCTCATTAAGCAGTTCTTTCCATCGCAGCGCTATCGGTGCGTATGGTGCGTATACAGATGTTGTTGAGGGCTATACGATACGTGAATGGTATATGGACATAATGGACATGCATCCCTGTAGCACAACGACAGCATCTGTGTGCGGTACGTAGATTTGTTTGAAATCAAAAAGGATTTTCCATGAAGCAGATGCCTGATCAGAATGTGATGTTTGAATTTGCAGATAGCCATGCTATATGTGCCTTCCGGGAACACGAATCTGCAAACGCAATTGACGGAAGTCGTACGGTCGCAATATTTTCGTCTGGCAGAGTTTGGACAGCGCGTGGTTTCAGATTCTCGTCCGAACCTGAGGAACAGTATTCGGTATGAGAAGAAACAGTAGCTGGGCTCTAGATGCATGATGAATCCTGGTCAGGTGCACGTGTGCTAGCTGACCTGTCTGAGATACCAAACAGAGTTCAACACTTCCAGAACCCACTCAATCTCCACCCAATCTTTCGCCTGAGAAGGATCACCATCGTCATCATCCTTTATCGGTATTTTCGTCGGTGTTATGATCCCGAACTGTGACTGAAAAATGCGAATTTCCATGACACCCATTTTCCACCCGAAACCGCAATCGCAGCGCAGTGGACCTCACTCTCTAGCACTTTGGTCTTGATCTCGACGATCTAGCACAAAAATGGTACATACTGTAAATATTACAACACAGCAAATCACTGTAGCAGGGCAAAAAATTCTACTTTCTCTTCCAACTTGACGATTTGTAAGCATTCTATTATTTCGGAAGTAGTACCTCTCCTCCTCTTTGCTTTAGAGGCTCTCTGTACCACATGAAGTCGCGATTATTCAGAAGACATCGATAGTTTGTCTCTTCGATCTTTCGCCGCAACTGCGAACAATGACAACACGTTTCACACAAAGACTGTGGTCTAAGAGCAAAACAATCATATCACACTCTTCCACATTCTATAGTTCAATCTAAAGGCGACGATTACTTATAGCTCTACGGTATTTTTCCCTCTATCCCTCAGCCCCCACCCACGAAACACACAAAGTTAGATGTAAGGATGTGGCGGAATAATGCAAAATGGCTGCTCTCTAAGCATGCAAATGCAACACAATTTGATCGCAAGAATTACAAGACCGATGTTCAGTGAATCAAGTTAAGCCGAAATTTTCTATGTTTGCAGATTTGTATGGACATTCTACTAGCATTGATTGCAGCTAATAAAGGAGCTCTCAGCCTACCTCCTCGTCGTCTTTAAATCGTTGCAGAGTGCTAGAAGGATGCATAAAATTCCGCATAACCTACCGTCATTATCAATACCCCATTCACCTCACCTACATTTTGAAGCTGCTACCAATAATATCGGGGCTTGGAAAATATGCGAAGCAGCAATTACGTCACTCCTTTCGGCTAAATAGATATTCTTTGGATCCTGCTAACATTCTTCTGGTTGCTACTATTACTTCTGATAATACAACAACAACTACTACTACTACTACTACTACTACTACTACTGCTACAAGTGCTGCTACTTTGATTCCGTTGTTGAACGTGGGAATGTCTACACGGGCGAGTGCTTTCAGTAGAGATTCCACGACCTAGCACACACACACACACACACACGCACGCACACATATGCGCGCGCGCTACTGCTATTACTATCGGAGATCGAACATCCTTACCAATTCCGTTACACCAAACCCCCTCCCAAAACTGTGTATTACCATTCGTGGGCTCTGCGTTGGTGACGGCTTGCTGATGTCCTCAGAGAGTGAAGTGGAGAGACCAGTCCTGCGTGCATGCTCGTGTGTGTAAGCATAAGTGAGCGCTTGTGTCCAAGTATGAGAGGATGGCAAATGCGGACGAGAGCAACGACGACGACGACGACGACGACGAAGAAGAAGAAGAAGAAGAATAGGTGCATTATCACTAATTCGAGCTCATATGATGGCTTTTGATTCCTCTGCTCCTCTGCTACCCTTCTTTACGTCTCAAACTTCTCACATTGCATCGCGGTAGCCTTTCGACAGCTTCTGGCGCTCCTTCTGTGGTAGGATATAGTTGGTAGTGTACGCGTAAGCTCTGTTGCTGATTTTTAATTTTTCCGTTGGCCAATTCTGTGATGATTTTGCGTGTGCGGCTTTGGATTTTCGGACTGATTTGTGCGTTGAAGAACTACCTCGGTGTCGATAGGAAGAAGAAATGTCCAGCCTTCATCGTTCTGGGCAACGGTGGTTGAAAGGGTTGTGACGTTGACACTGGCTCCTCCGACGGAATTTCTCCTAACAAACGCCATATTGTCAGCAACAGCGGTCTGCACGTCTACCGTCTGACCGCGCCGGCGCTATTTTCCGTAACAACTGAACATAGACGCAAAATTCTAGCAAGGACGAATGACTTCGTATTTTCCCTTTGAGCTGCAGCGAAGTAGTGGGCGTTGATCAAGGAAAGTAGCTGCTTCTCTGGCATCGCAACCAGGGCGCTAGCTTCCAGCTCCGTGCTTCATAACACCAATGCAAGTAGGTAGTTGCACGGAATGCAATAAGGGGAAAAGTTATTGCATGATGATGACAATGGCAGGTGTTATTATTTTAAACATAGCGTCACATGTTTGCGATGAGCTTTGAGGCTGCGACTCGGATCTCGTGAACCAGCTCCCTCTCCTCAGTGCCGCCTAAACCAACGGGAAGATTTTAGGCAGTGGGTGGGGACAGCAGTAAGAACCACAGGGGAAGAGGGAGCAAATGTATCTGCATATTCTTAAAAACCTTTAGTGATGAGAAACTGCAGAAGGGACTTGAAGCCATGCTGGCTGTTGCCGCCCCCAAGATGAAATCCGAGAGGGGGTTCCTCTTCATATTCCCGGCCCATAGGAGAATGAGCTGGAATATTTCCTCGACGCAGCAACGCAGGAGGTGAGGAAAGCGAAAACGGCAACGTGAACGTGAACGCCGGAAGCCAACCACGATGACTCGAGCGACGCGCCGACGATCGTCGTCCTGACTGCTGAAGCGCTCGGATGGGATAATGGCTCCGTAAACCAGCTCTGTTTCCGTTGGGTCTTAAGCCAGAAAGTGGAAGGGGCAAAAGAAAGAGAACTAAGAAAAGAGGGGCCATGCTGGCGGCCGGAGCACCGCTATGGAACTCGCCTCTGTGCTTCCTTCTCCTCTCCCTCTCTCCCGTTGTTGGGAATCTGTTGAAATTGTTCCACGTTGCTCGCAACGAGACAAACATTCCACGATGTTTCCGGCTCGATGAGCACTGCTCGGTTGTTTCTCGGGTGTGGGCAACTTCGCAAAACATCGGTCCCGAATTTGAGAGCACACGCTGCACGTTTTTCGCGATGTTTGCCGCCTGGTATTTCCAGGTAGTAGTAGTCCCAAATCAGGCCCGGCGCTGCGCAAATGGCTCGTCCCCGCGCTTCACGCCCAACGCGATCGCAACTGCAACTCGCGTGATGAATCAAGCTAGCTCAAACACCGCGGAAGAATGATGTCGTCTGATGCCCTCACGACCCTTGCCAGCGGCAACACCTTCAAAGCTATGTACGGCAACGACCTTGCCCATCTGAAGCGTTTAATTGGGGAAAACGCAAATGTTGAGGAGCGAGGCCCTCTCGGTGGGTAGCAGCAGTAGCGTTAACATTGCCGCGTCAGTAGTTGGAGTGTTGAGTGATTGATAGCACATGTAGTGTTGGATGTAGAAGATGTTACACAATTTGAAATGAATGCATTGCGATGCATCAGGTGACACCCCCTTGATGGTGGGGTCCAGAGAGGCCAATTTGGAGATCGCAAAGTGCCTGGTTGACATGAAGGCAAATGTTGAGGCCAAAAACAGAAATGGGCACACTCCCCATGACTTGACGAACCATGACGAACTCAAAGTGTTCATCAAGCAAATTTGTGTTGCGCGACGGGTTGAGGTGTTCAAAAGAGACTTGAGGGATTTGTGCATGTTGAGCACGGAATTGAAGCGAGGGTTGGGGGGACGGCAGTGGTCGCCATGACCACGAAAAAACAAAAACGGATGCACAGGAGTTGATGCGCGCCATCTGCACAGTGGGCGATCTCGGAAGTTTCACGTTGTCCCGTGGCCAATGCAAAGAATCATGTGGAACGTGCAACACACGTGGTGTCGTGAAAGAAATGGACCATCTCCTCCAGCAGTGGTGGCTAGGCAGTGATGGTGGACAGGTGGATGCCAGAGATTTGGGGATGCCGTGCTGTCTAGCAAGCAGGCCATCGCAGGCATGTGCACATGAATGCTGATTTTGAATGCATGAAATGCATGATGGCAGACAAGAGTCGGATGCAATGTGAAGTGATCCAACGTTTTCAATTGTCATTCCAATGTGCTGTGCAAAACAGCAGCCACAGCGCCCAGGCCACATCTGCTTGTGTCGTCTGTGCAATGTGGCTCGTGCATTGAAAAGCATCTGCGGCATCCTGTCGTCGTGGTGTCAAATTGAAATTGACAAGTGTCGCTGCCTCCCAGATCGATGCTGGGATGCGTTCAATTCCACTGTCCATCTGTGGGGATGGCATAGTGTTTGCTGGTCTACGTTGCACGCAGAGTGGGCAACTCTGGAAAATTCGTGTTGTCCCGAGGACAATGTGAGGAAGCAGGTGCCACGCACAATGCACGTGGTGTCGTGAAAGACATGAACCATCTACTTCAATGCGAGATGTGCGAACATCAACACTAGAACAGCTCAGATCACAAAACGCATGATGGACATGTGATGCCATGTGCACCATGCATGCATGATGGGAGTGTCAGGCATGCAATTTTTCTCCTAAACCTTCCTATGGCTGTGCTGATGACAAATCCTTAACCTCACCATGCTAGCCTGGTGGTGGATTTGCAAACACAATGCTCACCGTTGCGCTTGCCATGCTACTGCATCACGAGTGGTTACGATGAATCTGCCGTTGTCGCCGTCCTATCTAATGTGGTGCTTGGATTGCCATCCTCGTTTTTCGCAGGAGGACAAAGTTTTTGCGGCTTCTGACTCTCGGGGATTTCTAGGGAAGATTTTTGATGATTTACAACTGCTGTTTCTATTTTGATTTCCATAGGGATTCCTTTCTTTTCGTGTTTCTCCTGTTTCTGTCTGGAGGTACTACTGACGCTGACGTTTTCAGCGGTGATGTTGTTGATGGATCGATGGCTAGTAGAGCTAACATTCCTAGCTGTGGAGCTTCTACTGCCAAGTGCCTTTGCTGCAGAGATAGAGTTTGAGGAGGATGCATCCGTAGACGTGATGGCGTTTCTACTATTGGTTTTGGTATTGTCATCTTGCTGCTGCTGCTGCTGCTGAAGCAGAGGAGAGGCTACTGATGAAGAGGCTGCCAACGAGGACCCGAGGGATTTACTCGTTATGGTCCTTCCTCCTAATCCTCCTCCTCCTCCTCCTCTTCCCCCTCCACCTATTCTTCTGCGCGTATGGTCATCGAATTCGTTGAGATCTAAGCCCTTCTCGGCTGCCCATTCCCGGAGATGGAGATACAACTTGGCCGCCTCTGCACCCGCAGCACGAAGTGTCCTATCTGCTGACGGGGCAAGGACGCCGCTGTTCCTCCTCGATGGGAGGAGGTCCGACGACGACGTGACCGCTGTTGTGACAGCAGTAGGGTCGATGACGCCTTTTAATAACGAATTGGCCGCAAATTCCGACCCATCGCTGCTGCCGAAAACACTTAAACTGCCGCCGCCCTGGACCATCATCCTTGGCTTTGAAGTTATACGGGAGACGCTGCCCCCTCCCTGGGTCGTGCTTGATGCAATAGTCGATGTTCCGTGAAGGCGTGAGGAGGACGAGAGTCTTTCGTCGGCCATTGGTTTTGCTGTTGATGATATTCTCCCTCGGAATTTAAGCCATCGCAGATGATAGCTCTCCCAGAACCCCAACGCATATATGTTGGGATTTACAATCAAGGGCTCTTCCTCCTCCTCCTCCTCCTCCTCCTCCTCCTCCTCACTTTGATTATTATCTACATTATCCTCTCGCTGCTTCCGGTCAGCAGTGGAGCTATGATCTTCTTTAAGCTTTTTCTCGTCCTCCCTCTTCGTCACTGCCTCGCTACGTTCTATTCCGGCTATTGGGACTGCCGTTGAGTTGTTTTGGCCGTCATTTTCGCTTTTGCAGCTGGCAGGAGCCCCTCCCTCCCTCGCTGCTGTGTCTTTGTTCCCCCCCCTTCCGGCTTCCCCCCCCTCCCCTCTTCTTCTTCCTTCTCGTCGTCGGCTCCTCCTTCGAAAGTTGTAGAGGGGGTTGATGTAGCGGCAGCGGTTGCGCGGGCAGAGGAGATAGCTCCAGAGCGACGTGGTCTCCTTCCGCACCTTGAAGCGGTCGCGCTCCCTGTCCGTGTTGAAGAGGAACGTCCCGAAGCGGCACGAATACGTATGGAACGCGATGGTGGAGAGGAAGCGCTCATTGAACTCAAACGCGGTCGGGTGCTGGCGCAGCACCTGCCAAACGGCCTCGAGAAACTGCACGAAGACGGGCGCTTGCTGTTTCTTCTGGAACTTGGGGTCCTCATAGTGGCCGCAGCGCTCTGCGAATTTGTGGCCGAAGGCGCACCACTGGAGCTCCACCATCCGCACGAAGCCCTCGATGGTGCGGTACTGCGGGTCGATCAGGAGCAGCGCCAGGCAGACGAGCTGGGCAGTGCGGTCCCAGCCATCGGAACAATGCACGAGGATGCTGACTCCCATAGACACGGCGACACGAATCTTGTTGGCCGCAGTCAGCAGCAGCGACTGGAAGTGCAGCCAGGAGGTGCCCTCGAGCTCCGAGAGCCAGGTCTGGCTCGCAGCTGCGCGCGCCTCGGGGTCCTTGGAGAACGCACGGGCGCAGAGCTCCATTAGGCTGTCCAGAGAATTGCGGACGGCGTGAATGTTATCAATGCGGCAGAACTCCAGGGTGCAGCCGCGGTAGTTCTCCGCGTTCTCCGTGCCTTTTCCCATCACCGAGTTTCCCATCGCAGCCTGCCACGGCCGCGCGTCCAGGATGATCAGTTTCATCTTCCTGGCCGACGCCGAGGACAGTGAGGAGGAGGAGGAGGAAGAGGAGGAGGTCGAGGAAGTCGCTTTGGCCTCCTGGCTCTTCCTCAAGAAATACGCCTCGCGGAGCCTTACACCGAGTTCTGTCACTCCATCGGTCAACGCTTGAACCTGACACGGCATTTGTGATGACGAATACAGTTATAATGGAGGTGAATCTATGGTAGCGGCAAGCAGTGACTGGGCATGCAAACAACGATGCTGATGAGCATGTGAAGCAGCAACCCTACACAAATCACGGCAGAGGCTAATTTGTACACATTTGAATGTACACGCATGCGACATGAGCACACCCATTTTTCGTCCTCGAGGCATCTTCCACCGAAAAAACCAGCAAGGGGCTGCGCGCACCTAGCATAGCAATGGCACAACAACAACAACAACAACAAGAGGAGCAAGGACGAAAACCATAACAATAATACTCATGGTGTGCACTAGAATCCACGAAGATCGGGTGAGAAGATGTCGGAGCAGTGCACCAGCACATAGTACCACGCGTAGTACTACCTCGAAATGCTTGCTCCAGTGGAAGGATGCAGCCATACCGTAGCGGGCACTCGACTCCTACTTCGATACTGCGCCACCTGTAAGAATAAGAATAAGAAACAAACGAGAGGGAGGAGGGTGGGAGGGAGGAGGAGGAGGAGGAGGAGGAGGAGGAACGGTGGGGTTGGTATATGAATGGTAAATACATTGCTCGAGATGGGGAACTTGTTTTGACTGCGTGCATACACCGGGCGATTTCGGATGTCGTCATCACCTTCTGCAGCTGCTCGTCGCTGATGGAGCTGGGAACCACGAATTGGGCAGGGTACGAAGTGCACACGGAGTAGGACTTGTTATCAACACTGGGAGAATGCAGGGAGGGGGGAGGCGAAGCCGGGGGGCGAGGGAGGGAAGGGGTGAGGGACGCACGGCGGCGAACAAGTAACAAACAAAAATAACGACAGAGACAGAATGGACAACCCCCCCATCAGCATCAGGGTCACCACCCACCCCTCTTATCATTATCATCATCGTCATCATTGGGGCCTTCATGGTGGCGTACATCCTGAATTTGCCCGAGGACAGAAGCGTGCGTCTGTAGTCTTCGGTGGGATCGCCACGCGCAAGTTCCCAGCCTGACGGTGACGATGGCCAACATCGCAGCCCGATCACAGCATATCAGGAAGTCAGTGAGGTGATATATATATATATATATATATATATATATATATCATTATCATAAAGAGTTAAATGGGTCATAGAAGAAGAAGAAGGAGAAGAAGAAGAAGAAGATTATGAATAATCATGCTGATGCTGAGAGAAGTGAGTGATGCTGCTGCTGCAGCTGCTGTCACCGGTTACCGTCAATGTGGGCGCTCTTAAATTTATGGAAGAACGCGAAGACCTTCCTCCCCCTGTTCAAGACGAACCTCTCCACATCTGGAGGTGGGAATAGAAGTACACAGCGTACGATGCGACAATGAGGCAAGAAGAGGGGGTGGGAGGAGAAAGGGGAGATACATTGAGCATAGTCCCCAGCAAAATACTGGGACGATAACAAAAGGAAAAATATATTCTCTTCCTCCCACGAGGCCTCAACGTTACTACTACCACCACCACTACTACTACTATTTCTGCCTGCGACTGCTACTACCACAACCCCCCCCCCCCCCCTCTTCCGATTCCTAGCTCTCACTTCTAAGCATATTAGGCCCTTTGTCGTGGATCATCTTAAGCTCAATCGATCTTGAAGAAGAAGAAAAAGAAAAAGAAGAAGAAGAAGAGGAAGAAGTATAGAAGAAGAAGAAGTGATAGTTAATTGTAAGATATTGATGATATTAACGTTTTGCAGCAGAGAAAGCAAGAGCTCCATGATAAGCGACGATGGTGGACAACTATACATATATCATGGTGATGATGATGATGATAATGATGATGATGCCGCCATCATTTGAGACCAACCGACCGGAAATCTCTTGTTTCGACTCGCAGGCGTCGCGCGCCAGAGACCTAAGAACGTGACGAGTGTGTGTGTGTGTGTGTGTGTGTGTGTGTGTGATGTATATAAATATATATATATATATATATATATATATATATATATATATTATATTGACAACCACACTATGATGCCACCAGCAAATTCAATCTACATATATCGCTGATGATCGCGGAGCGACTGGGTTATAGCGACGACGACGACGACGACGACGACGACGACGGGTGAAACAATCCACACAGTCAGTCACCGTGAAGGTCTTGATCATGGCGTGCGGGACAAAGAAAGACGCCCACGGGTCCGACGCATCTGCAGCAATCAGCCGTCATTCTTCAACGCGAGGAAATACCAGAGAATGCGGCCAAAAGGGGGGGAAAGATGGCTCGCAATTCTTCTACGCTTGACTGATATTATCTGTTCATCAACCCAGAGCAACAACGTGCATACAGGGAAAATGGGCGATATCCGGCGCAGTACCAAGATAAGCAATTCGGTAAGTCGTGAGCAAGAAACGGCCTCTATTCTTGTTCCCTTGATTGTTAAAGATGATATTGTTGTTGGTGGTGGTGGTGCGGAAGATGAAGACGTCGAAATATTATTGGTTGAGCATGTTTTTGAATCAAAGAAATGTCCCTTTCTTCCTTTGAAATAATACCATGGAATAGTAGCGGGGGGGTGGTAGCTAGGCAGGTAGCGAGTGGTAGCAAAAGAAGACGAATAAAGAAGAGGTGTGACATACGCTTTTTAAACACAAGCTACTCGGTCACCATCACCACTATCACCATCATCATCGTCGTCATCATCCTCACTCTCTGGTTGCTCTCATTGATGACAGGTGAATCAATCCTTCACACTCCTCCTCCTACTACTACTACTACTACTACTACCACCTGTATCTGTCCGAAAAACGGTGTCGCACGAATTTCCCTGCAGAACGTTCTCTCCGTCGAGGAGGCGAATGAAGTTTCCTAGAGCGATGCAGCACGTTTGGCAAGACAAGGGGGGAGGGGGGGCAGGGGGGG
>ADNK01000922.1:0-10246 GCA_000320545.1 Bigelowiella natans CCMP2755 | reverse complement strand
CAAAAGCATGCATAAAAAGTTTGGGGGGGGGGGGGGGTCCAGTGATTATTTATCATCATGGCGAGAGTGCTCGTCGCTATCGTCCTTGTACAAATGAAGGGTGGGGTTGATCTGTGATACCGTCAAGTGTCTTTTCCTTCCATCTTTGGAGCTCCAAACCTCTATCTTCGGCGAGCTTGCGGTACCTGGTGCAAGGAAGGATAAATGGTAATAAGTTCTAGATACTTTTGTATGTTATAAGAAACATGCACTCACACACGCACGCACGCATATTTTCTTATTTGCACATCCATATGAACATACGCTCTGTGTGAGTTTTAGTGTTATCGAGGGGAGAAAGAGGTATGGCCCGACTTTTTGGTGGCTGCTTCGATTCGCTTATTTGTCTCCCTCTCGCCGGTTACCTGATCACGCAAAGGAAATTTGGGGGGGGGGGGGTACACTGAAATCTAAATAATAGGGAAGAAACTTATGCTCTGCTAAAACTGTTTGATCTGTACATCTCATAAAATTATCACATGTCATTGTATCCTCTACACCACTCATTTCCTTTGCGTGATCAGGTAACCGGCGAGAGGGAGACAAATAAGCGAATCGAAGCAGCCACCAAAAAGTCGGGCCATACCTCTTTCTCCCCTCGATAACACTAAAACTCACACAGAGCGTATGTTCATATGGATGTGCAAATAAGAAAATATGCGTGCGTGCGTGTGTGAGTGCATGTTTCTTATAACATACAAAGTATCTAGAACTTATTACCATTTATCCTTCCTTGCACCAGGTACCGCAAGCTCGCCGAAGATAGAGGTTTGGAGCTCCAAAGATGGAAGGAAAAGACACTTGACGGTATCACAGATCAACACCAGCCTTCATTTGTACAAGGACGATAGCGACGAGCACTCTCGCCATGATGATAAATAATCACTGGACCCCCCCCCCCCCCACATTTTTATGCATGCTTTTGTTACAGCTTCCGGGGAGGTTGAGGGACTTCAAATAGAACTTGAGTCTCTAAAATCGAAGGTTTGGCAAACATAGCCATCACCCGTACACGAAAGTGTTGATCATTCCCCTGAGCGTGACCTTCCCCCGTCGCTTGCATTCCCCTGTCATTGTATCGTCTGTGTTTTTATTTCAGTTGGCTTCTGTACGCATGGAGGCTCGTGAGAAAGAGGTTTGCTGAGTGTAGATAGTTCCGTTTCATTAAGTCTTTAGAGACTAGTAAAGCAAAACTATAGCATCTGCCAATGGCCATTAGCTAATAGCTTCACAGCATGGAAGGAGGGAGAGAATGATTATTAGCTTGCCTACCATACGCAACACCTTCCGAGGACCTGCATCTGTTCTATTTCAAAAGCCTTCTTCCGCCGTGTCTTCGCCACTGGCAAGAGCTCATAATGCGCTAGTGCGCAGACACAGATTCAAATCAATCAAATCAAGTAATGATACACACTCAGGGCCATTGCTCGGACCTACAAAACAAGATCAAGCAGATGCAGCGCGACGGTCGCACGGAAGAAGCGGTAGGTTTCATCAATAGCAGCAGAGAAATCTCACTCTGTGTCTAAGTTTTCTCTCTCTCTCACTCACTCACTCTCTCTCTCTCTCTCTTTCCGCTTCTCAACCTTTCATTCTGTCCTCTCCCTCCCTCCCTGGTCTCACATCACGCTATGGCACGATTTGAAAGGGTCTGATCTCGAAGCTTAAAGAATCCGAGGAGGAGATACGAAACCTCAAATTCAGCATGGTAGGATAGAACAGGGGAAGGGAAAGTGGGGGGCGGGGGGGGGGAGACTTCTTCCAACTTCTGCTCGAGAAAAGAGAAGCTGCAACGTTATGCTTGGAAGCTAACATCATGTTTCTCGTGTTTATCAAGGCGGCACAAGAACAAAAGTACACGACGGAGATAGAAAAGGTGTGCTGATTTCCTGAATTACCTCGCTGCGCTCTGTGCACTAATGCTTTTCTGTGATTGTCGGTTTTCCCATGATGATTCTCCCAGATCAAAGATACGGCAGCACAGAAAAGCGCCAAAGAGGTTGTTAGTCGCACCTCATGTCGCCTAACAGGCCTTGCTACGTGTGTGTGTGTGTGTGTGTGTGTGTGTGTGTGTGTGTGCATTTCCACGTTTCCTTCTTCGTTTTATTCCTCACAAGGGCATCTCTAGCATTTCTTGGAGGTAAATCCACGATCATATAAGAGCAATCGCCATGATTTTGCGTGTGTTTCTTCCAAAGATTACTTCACTTCACGAGATGGTAAAAAAGACTGTGGGCAAGAAAGATAACGTAATGACAACAGAACTTAATACAAAATAGAAGCTCGGAAATCTTTAGACAACAAACGCACGCAATCAAACTTGCATTTCAAATTCGTTTCTTCTCCCTCTGCTGCAACGGCACATGCCATAAGTTGTGGGGGGCTCTTGTGCTAAGACCGGCATGTTCAATAGGTGATATCCAAGCTCACAGCGAAGCTGCAGTCACTTGAAGAGAGAAACCAGCAAGTAATTAACCATGTTATTAATCCAAGGCATGAACTTAAAAACTTAGCCTTTGGTGACCGAGAGTGGTCAATTTTTCTCCGAAAGACAAGCTTTTATCGGTGTCTGAGTATGCGTGTGTGTGTATGTGTGTGTGTGTGTGTGTGTGTGTGTGTGTGTGCGTGAGCGTGTGCATATGAGGTCTCATAGATATTTCAACAAAAATGCACTACTAACGTAGATGGAGCAAGCTCTGCAGGAATTGGAGTCATGATGAGAATGAACCAACCAACTGCACTTATGTTAAGATTCCAGCGCTATTCGGTTGTTGTGGGCTATGCTACGAGTGTCATGCTACAGAAAGGAACGTTTATTACGTAGCAGACTTTTATTTGATCGGCACATGTTGTGCACCAGCGATATTTGTTACAATACAGATAACAGATAGAATCAAAACTAAAGGGTACATGAACAATGATGACAGTGATCATAGCGTCGCTACTAACATGCGCATGATGCCATTTGGCATGTTGCTCGATAGCAGATCAAATGAATGCAACGTTAGGCTGTACACAGTCCATCGTCATGTCTACGGCACTGCACGTGCTGTATATGACATGATAATCATGGCGCCGTAACGTGCTGAACAATCTGAACTCTCGATCGACACACCATGGATAGATAAAATCTCGCTACACATGCAGCATGCTACGGTATGTATGCATATGGCGTGCACGAGCTGCGCTATACGCTAATGACCATTCTGAGTACGTTTGGCGTATAGAGCAACATCTTCATAAGCGCTAATGAATAAATGCATGTATCCACACAGTGATTCATCGCAAGCCGGGTTTTCGCTGCATATAATTATATTTCATTATGGTTATTAGCCAAGAGGAATGTTTCTAGTGAGTCTTTTATTCACGATCATCTTCTCGCGCTGCGCTCTTCTCTCCTCTGCGTAAAGATCCTCGTCGAGAGGCAGTCCAAATTCATCACATCTGCCTCGACCTATTATGTAAATATTGTAAAAATATAAATACATTTGTATACATATATTATTTAACTGCATACGATATTTGAGAAAAATGCTACGTGCCAATATGATGCTATATATATATATATATATATATATATATATATATATATATATAATGCTATATGTGTGTGTGTGTGTGTGTGTGTGTGTGTGTGTGCGATGTAAGTACCAAACGGAAACAGCGCTCCTTCACAAGGCGGTTGTTGTGCCTTCTCCTTCGCTAATTTGCCCTTCCTTCCTCTATCGTCCATGTCGTCTCTCATCATGGGCACGGGCTGCTGCTTTCCCCATTTTCGCCTCCTTTGCCAGGAATTTGCCTCTTTCCTGAATAATAGTAGCAGTAGTGGGGGTGGGGGGGTGTACCAATGATATAAAATATAATTCATATATATAATAAGCAATGGACGTTATTGCAGCAGCAGCAGCAGCATATGGCATTCTTCTTATGTGACAATTCATTTAAAGAATCGCTTTCAGAAGCAACAAATAGCACCTCTCACGCAGCTCTTTTCGTCGTTTTGCCAGCGTGGTGATCTCACTCAAGGCAGCGTCGTCCATGCTCCTGACACACACACACACACACACACACACACACACAGAGAGAGAGAGAGAGAGAGAGAGAGAGAGATTAACAGTAGATATACATAAAAGCAAACATGAAAGAGGAGAAGGATGGATGGGGTGAAAATTATAAAGATAACTTTCTATAACACCCAGACACACACAAACACACTTACGCAACCAATCTCACACACGAACCTTTCATCATACTTGCGCCCATTCTTTTCCTCCATCATCTTTCTCTTCCTCTTCAACTCCCGTCTAAATCCATGGCGAAACTTCCGTTGTTTTTCCGCCTGATCGATGTTCACACACACGCACACGCACACACACACACACACACACACACACACACGCGCATGCATTTAACACAAGCAGCGCTGGATCAGAGATACTCCGCACACAGAAAAGGACGTTAGAGAAAGCGTAGTGACAAAGACAAGCAGGAAATATGCTCAATAAGATGATGACCAGAGAGCAGTCGGAGATATACGATGGAGAGCTGCTTGAGTACACGTCCTCCTCCTCCTCGCCATCATCATCATAGCCATCGTTCAGTTGGCTCGAGGCCATTGAGTTGCGATCTTGTTTCTTCTTCAGCTCCGATTGACGGTACATAGCACCGCGTATATATCTTCTCGGTTGGGGAATAAGGGAAGGGGAGTGGGGAGAGGGGGGGGATATCAGGGGGTTGTGCTTGAAAGCATCGTAGGAGAAGAGAACGCAAGGAGACGATAGCATGCAGCTTCCAACCCGCCGCCCCCCACCCCCCCCAATTGGGGGGGTAAGGGAAGATGCCACTAGAAAGCAGCCGACAACGAAGAAAAGTATTATCATTGATGAAACATCAATCTGCTCACTCTTGACTCGGCCCATCTTCCGATTGCTGTTTCCTTTTCTTCTTTGCGCCTTTCCACCATATATAAATACATGTATATCACAAAACTCACAAACAGTACGCGACAACTCGGTATTTAGCCGCCATCAACGAACGATATCATGCCCTTGCCGCCATTCGTGCAGGTGCGCTGCTCACTTGCTCTCTGCTGCGTGTTTGTGTGTGTGCGTGTGTGTGTGTGTGTGTGTGTGTGTTGTGTTTGCCTGAGAATAGATAACCTTTTCTTTCTTTAAGCAAACCGAGCTTATTGACCGTGAGATCTGATATCTGAGAGAGGCCTACGATGATATGTTACCATCTCGAGTCAATGAACAAGGAACACATTGCATAGTAGTAGTATTAGTAGTAGTAGTAGCAGTAGAAGTAGTAGTAGTAATAGCTGTCCTGACCAAGATAAAGTACCGCACACGGTTTCACCCTCTCACACTCATTCTATTCTGGAAAGCACAATACTACAGGTGCAATAAAGGAGGGTGCTACTACTACTATTATCATCATCATCATCATCATTCTTTCCGCTCTCTATTGTAGGAAGGAAGAATGCCATATCATCAAGTAAAGCAACGCCACCTTCTTCTCTAATCTCGCGATGTAGCTCTCGGTCCATAGGCGCGCTGCGTACAGGGAGAGGAAGAAGGGGGGGGGGGAGAGGGGGGGGATTGAAAAGTGGGGTGAAAAGCATGCAGCCCTCTCCGTGTCGTACATGTACTGATTGCTGCATATCGATATGAGCATAGAAATCAGGGTTTTTCTCTTCTGGATTATCACTCTTTGTGGGTGCTGGCTTTTTCTTACGGGTTCTCAAACAAGTCGAAGCGCTTCTCCCACCGCATCGAGGGGTGGGGAAACCTGGCCTTGGTGACAGCCTTGATGGCGGACCTTGAAGAGGACAACGAAGTCGATGGCGAGAATTAGTGTGTGTAAATATGCATATATACATATATATATATATATATATATATCACTGTAAATTGGAAGTTCTAATGTTCTCCATGATGATAACATCGATAATATTTGCTCTCTTCTTCTTCTTCTTCTTCTCGTGTCACTGCTGCTGGCTATTGTCGCTTCTAAAGCATAGCAATAGTAGGAGGAGTAGTAGTATTAGTACCCCACGTCTCCAAAGTCCCCAACGTGACGACGCTTGCCGTCTATAATCGGAACAGCTGAAAACTTCCTAATTTTCTCGTTGTACTCAACGCCAATGGGTAGTTGATCTGGGAGTGAGGGGTCGGGTGCGTGGGGGAGGGGGGGGAGGGGGCATTAGAAATCCTGACATTCTATTCTGTGATGCTATTTTCGTGCTGCTAGTCGAGATATAGCAACCGTTGAATTCTTCTCTATCTGGTCTGCGCAGCATCGTGTCCACCTCGTCGGAGAACTCACGCCTGGCAAAGGTTGGAACCTTGAAGGGGGGGGGGGGGGGAGTTGGAGAGAACGAGCATTGATGCCGTCGTTTTGGCGTCGTCGTTGTCGTCTCTTCGGCGTGGATATCATCATCATCATCATCATCATCATCATCATCATGATCATCCGTATCGTATTTTCAGCGCCATTCGCAAAACCGCCTCCCACCTTCCACGACAGCGCCTTAGTCGAGGATGCTGATGATGAAGAACAAGAGGATGCTGTTCGCGACTCTGCAATCGATTTCTTCTTCGCATCATGCCCGTCGTGAAGGCTCCTGCTGCCCTTCTCTCCAGTCCTCCTCCTCCTCCCCCTCCCCCTCGTCGTTTCCTCCCCCACCATCGTCCTCATTGCTGAGGATGATAGTCGATCCGCCCCCCCCCCTTTCGAGGAGGTGTGGGAGTACTTTGACGAGTAATAGGAACGAAAGGAGGAGGGAGACGTCCCTGACATCGTCATTTTCGTGTTTAACTCATTGCTAATTTCTCCCTCCCCTACTTCCCCTTTCACTTGGTCTTCTTCTTCCTGCCACAACCCCTTGAGTGAAAACCATCTTCCCAAGATAAATCTAGGCAGCCTCTTCCACCGTCACTACCCAGAGAAGACAGGCAAACATGATGGCGTTTTTCAGATTGCTAGCTATGAGCTATTAGAACAGATTTTTAATTGGGACCCTCGTCAGGGGGGGGGGGGGGAGTTGGAGAGAACGAGCATTGATGCCGTCGTTTTGGGCGTGTCGTGTCGTCTCTTCGGCGTGGATATCATCATCATCATCATCATCATCATCATCATCATGATCATCCGTATCGTATTTTCAGCGCCATTCGCAAAACCGCCTCCCACCTTCCACGACAGCGCCTTAGTCGAGGATGCTGATGATGAAGAACAAGAGGATGCTGTTCGCGACTCTGCAATCGATTTCTTCTTCGCATCATGCCCGTCGTGAAGGCTCCTGCTCCCCTTCTCTCCAGCCCCCCTCCTCCTCCCCCTCCCCCTCGTCGTTTCCTCCCCCACCATCGTCCTCATTGCTGAGGATGATAGTCGATCCGCCCCCCCCCCTTTCGAGGAGGTGTAGTAGTACTTGGAAGAGTAGTAGGACTGAGAGGAGGAGGGAGACTTCTCTCTCATCATCATCTTCTTCTTTATCTCATTGCTAGATTTCTCCTTCTCCTTCTTCTCCTTCTTCTTGTTCTTCTTCTTCTTGTCCTTATCCCTTTGATTGAAACCATCTTCATAGATAATCCTAGCAGCCTCTTCCACCGTCACTACCCAGAGAAGACAGGCAAACATGATGGCGTTTTTCAGATTGCTAGCTATGAGCTATTAGAACAGATTTTTAATTGGGGAGAGGGGGGGGGGGGGGGGGGGAAAGAGAGAGTGAGAGAGAGAGAGAGAGAGAGAGAGAGAGCGAGAGAGAGTACACAATTCCGACAGAGACAGCGCACAAAACACACACGTAGATAGAATTCTCCTTCTCTCACCAAAACATAACAATACACAGGTGTGTGTTGATAATCATCATCGTGCGTATCCACCCACCTGCGAGAGGCTTGTGCCCCCCCTGCAGCAGCATGGCTCTCCTGCAAGCACCACGGTCACACACGTCGACACAAATTGGAATTGAAATGATGCTGCGGCTAACGAGCTCAAAAGAAAGGAAACGATTGAAGGAATGACCTTCGAGTAGTTAAAGGATCCTCATAAGCGACGGCGCCGCCACAGGTCGCACTGAGAAGATCATGAACATCATCACTTTTCATAGCGCACACATGCTTGATGAGAGGGTTGCTGCCGTGCGGTAATGATGATGGTAATAATGATAATAATAATGATGATGATGATAATCATCATCATCATCATCATCATCATCCTAGAGGTAGAAGTAGATGGCAGAAACAAACAAACGATGACACGTGATATATTTATAACTATATATATATGTATATATATATATATATATATATATATATATAATATTGACTATGCTGCTTGTTCGTTTGCTTCGTCGTGTTTGCAAGTGTGTGTGTGTGTGTGTGTGTAACCGCACAGAGCTGCATTGATCTAACACTAGCATGTGCTGATATACATCTACTCTCATTTCCTTCGCACCGATTTCCATAGGCGTATTTAAGAAGTGCCCCGTTTGCCTCCTCCCTAGTCTCGTAGTAGCTAAACACCATTGTAGCCATCATCACCATCATCATCATCATCTTCATCATCATCTTCATTATGTCATCATGATGATCACTGTATATATATATATATATATATATATATATATATATGTTATTTATATATTCACTCACCCAAGTACACATGGATGGTTTGGTCTATCTGCAGACGACTCAAAGAACGAAGCTCTATACTTGCGTTTCTGGGTAGGGTGAGGAAGAAAAGGGAAATAAGAAATAAGAAAGGGGGGGGGGGCACAGGGACACCGCACGCGACAACAAGGAGGGAGATAAATGGAACCCGTTGTAGTATTTCCAACAGAGCAAAAGGAAGAACAACAGATTTCATCGTAAAGCGACTGTGAGAACACGCCACGAGAAGAGGAGAATATCTTGTTAGGGCAAGAAAATGCCAGTAAGCAGTGTTATCCCCCTCCCCCCCTCTCTCTGGGGGGCTTGACCGAGTTGCTCCATTTGACGTCAGCCCAATCCGCTGTATTTACAGTATGATCTTCATCATCATCATCAGCAGCAGCAGTAGCATCGGTGCCTGAGCTTCGATCAAAGTGTTTGTAGGTGATATCGCTCCAAAATTTCTCCCCCCCCCAGCCGCGCCATGGGGCCCTGAGTTTGAATCAAACCCCCCCCTAGGGGATATGGCCCTAGACCCCCCCCCCCCCCCCCCCCCCCCCCCCCTCAAACTTCTTCTTCTTCGAATCTGCAGCGATTTCCTTCTATAGATATTGATTACTGAGAGGCAGTGATTGCTTGACTCTCTCCCTGAGGTCGCTCGGAACGAAGTCTGACAGTTTCTTCAAACGAGTACCAGGACCGAATCCAGCCTTGTCCAGCTGCTCAATATGCACGTGCAGAGTGTTTATTACTTGTTTATTTGTGTGTTTGCGTGGGTGCGTACATGTATGTGTATGTGTATGTGTGTGTGTGTGCTCTCACGCATGGTCTTATCGATGGTTTCATCATATGCAATCGCTTTTTTGTTTGACGTTGGAAGTCGTCATCGTGGTCACCAACAACCTCAAACATTGACATTGTCATCAACACCAACACCAAGATCAGCATCGACAGCATCATCGTCGTCGCCATTATCATCATCATCATCATCATCATCATCGTCATTGTCGCAGCCCACCAACGTCCTACTACCACAATCACCATCATCACCACCTTATCAACGTAAGGCTGTATCTCACTCCTAGCCTCTTTGTGCCACTCAATAGCGCGTCTTTCCATATCGTAATACCGATGCAAATAGTAAGAGGGAAGGGGGGGGGGAAGGGGGTGGGACAGGCTAAGTGTTGATTCTGTCAGCGGCACGTATATTGACAGGTTTAGCCTTGGTAGGCTGCACACACACACACACACACACACACACACACACACACAAGCAAAGATTTGAAGGCAAAGGAAGCTTACAGTAGCATTCACCGTCGTTGATTCCCATCATCATCATCATCATCATCATCATCATCATTATCATCATCATCACTATGCAGTTGTAAATAATGACTTGAGCTCGTGACGCTGCCGGGGAGATATAATCTCATCGAATTCTTGCTGATCGTTGGCGCTGACAACCGTGCATATATAAATAAACAAATATAAATATAAATATATATATATATATATATATATATATTTGTGTGTGTGTGTGTGTGTGTGTGTGTGTG
>ADNK01000923.1:0-16575 GCA_000320545.1 Bigelowiella natans CCMP2755 | reverse complement strand
CAGTTGAAACCAGAAGGATTCCTGTTTCAGTGTTGGAAAGTAGCTATAAATTTAGGATGTTGTAGACTGTAAAATATGATAATGATGTTGCTCACCACAGAGGATCAAGGTTGGCCCATTCGATGGAGAAAATGAGCTTCGGTTGGTAATCGTGTATAATGCCGATGAGAATACAAGGGTGATGTACTGGTTTGTGTACAACAAAGAGGTATTTAATCATAAAGTTTGACGCAAACCCTTTTGATATTAACTACCAGGAAGGTGTCCATCGCCAGAATCATGATAACTGCAGTCCCTATGAGATAAAACCGCCAGCCGAAGAATAAAGGTTCATGTGCTCCCTGTTTTGAAAAATGAAAATTGTAACCGAAAGAACATAATTAAAAATTATTATTAAATATTAATTCAATATATTCTCTAATTATCAGCTTCTTGACCAGGAAGAACACGACTAGGATTCCAGATAGGCAGATGGTCAAATATCGAATCCTCGTGAGAGCGACGTTTTTCGTTCTGATAAACAATCATTGCTTGCCTAAATCCAAAACCATTCCATCTACCTTGCACATTTGGCAGTCATCATCGTTGTGCATGATGCGGATAAGTGCTTACGGATGCTGAATGAGCGAGATCGCATATAGGAATATGAGCAAAGAGAGGAAGCCCTTTATCGAGTCGCTAATCACCCATGCCAAGAGGTATCCTCGATCCGCCATCAAGAGTCCTGCTTGTGCCTCCCTATTCTGAAGAAGCGCTCACCCTTTCGCTCCACCAACGCGTTCTTTCACTTACTCCCCCCTTCCTTCAGCCCATTTAATCTCTATAAAATCTCTGGCGATTATTATGTTGTCGCACAGATGACGTGGGCTGCATTTCGGAGGGCGAAAAAATGCTCATTCTGTCATTACAAAAGTTCACTCTCTCGAAAGCTGTGCTCTCCCTCTCTCTACCGCTCTCTTGAAATCTCTATAAGATCTCTGGCGATTTTTTATTGTCGCACAGACGACTTGGTCTGCATTCAGGAGGGCGACAAAATGCTCATTCTGTCATCATAAAAGTTCGCTCTTTCGAAAGTTGTGCTGTCCCCCTCCAGTGATCACTGCGCGTGAAACTCAAAAGAGCATCACATGAACCGTGATTACGTTTTAGCTTGGGCCATAAGCGACTCGATAAAAGGCTTTCTCTCCCTTCTTATTTTTGGCTATGCTCTTTGGCTCATTCAGAACCCGTAACTTTCATTGCAACAAAACACTCAAATTAAAGAATGTGAGCTCCCTTCATGCGTGTTCTCAGGACAAAAAATGTAGCTCTCATGAGGATTCGATATTTGACCATCTGCCTATCTGGAATTCTAGTCGTATTCTTTTTGGTCTGTGAACGAAATCCTTCCCAATTGCGTACTTCTAGACATAAAATAAAACGATGTGAAACGTAGGGTGTGCATGAGCCTTTGTTCTTCGGCTGGCGGTTTTATCTCATAGGGACTGCAGTTGTCATGATTCTGGCGATGGACACCTTCCTGGTCGTTAATATCAAAAGGGCTTGCGTCAAACTTTATGATTAAATATTAAATACCTCTTTGTCTCTTGTGTTATGCACACATTAGTACCTCGCCCTTGTATTCTCATCGGCATTATACACGGTTACCAACCGAAGCTCATTTTCTCCATCGAATGGGCCAACATTGATCCTCTGTGGTGAGCAACATCATTATCATATTTTACAGTTTAACAACATCCTAAATTTATAGCTACTTTCCAACACTGAAACAGGAATCCTTCTGGTTTCAACTGTCCAAATTACGTCTGTCATTGGTGTTCTCGTAACTGACGAGTTTTCTTGGAATGCTGGTCGTCATCTAGCTTTGGCTTTAGCAATGTTGATTGGCGGTAGCTATTTCATCTATTCACTACATCGACTGCGTGGAATGATCATGAAGACTCGACAGAACTTAGTATCAATTCCGATAGATAATCCAAAGAGTGGCACCAGTAGTAAGGAGACTAAGGTAGAGAACTCTTCACTCCGTATGGTGAAACAACAAAATGTGAATAAGATGATGAAGTCATCAAGAGACAATTCATTTAATCCCCCGGGTAGTCTGATCAGCGGGAATAGTCCTCGATTTTCAGCCGCGCCTTCTGGCGCACCTCAATCAGTGGATACAACCCACCAGGGTTCTTCTCATGAAAGTAAATATTCAGTAACATCGAAGAAGCAGCTCCTTCGAATGGACGAACCTCCGTCAGTAAGGAAATCATCCAAAAAAAATACTCCGCAGCATTCCCGAGGAACCGTGCAGAGTCTTAGTGATAATAATCCACAAGATATTGAGAAGAAAGTTCTGTTAAAGATGAAACGCTTACTTGCTATTAGTTATATAGTCTTGCCAATAATAATCTTGGTTACAGTATTTGCTTTCATTTTACAGATTCAGGAGAGTCAAACTTATAGTGAGACAGTAGATACTGAGAACAGGAGGTATGACCCCCTCTTCGACGTCATTTGCGGTGCTGCCATCTTAGCAACAGGGGGGTTTTTATATTATGCACTTGGAAATTGATCATTATAACGAAGGATTAGTGATTTAAGCTCAACACAGAACATTCAGATTTCAGCAGGATGCTCTAAGATTAAACAACAGAACTGCAAGTCATCAAAAGGCATTAAAAATGCCACATTGTAAATCTCGACTTTCAATTGTAAGCTACGAAATCGATGCTAACAACTCGTTTAGTGAATGTGCGTTACAAATGCAAATGCGGGTCATTCTAGCATTCTGTCCAAAGACACAGCATGCACAAATAATCTGCTCCAATTAAGCATCACGACTATTCTGTCTTCATCACACACATGTACATGAGCGTGCATGTGGCTTTTTCTAGTTTTTGCGCTGTTAGCTACAAGTCACATGCATCGATGTATGAATCTAATCTCAAGGCAGAGCACACAATGTGCCCAGCTTTTTCTCCTTGCTGATGATTGTGAACAATGCTATCACTGAGCTCTGGAGCTAGATGAGTTCTCTTCCGTGAAGGACTTGATGAAAGCGTGCTAGCGTGGCTAGATGGCCTGCATGCACACATGCTAGCATTGAAAGAACTTGATCGTTTCATCACATCCGTCTCGCACATTAACATGGTAGCATGTAGCAGTTCTATACGGGGACCCGTGCATGCCTAGATGCGTCCCACATGTTCTAACTGCCTTCTATCAGCCATGCATGTGTGCATCAACACGAGTATTCTAATTTGATGCAGAGATTGACATGGTTCTGAGCTAATTCTGGTTGCGTAGAAGGCGGAACAATGATGCGTGTTACTCATCAATCGTCATCGGATCCATAGCCAGCAAGGAGGGACAAAGACATATTATCTTCACTCTGAACTAATTGCTTCTCATTGTAGTCTGCTCTCACCTATCAATGTGAACAAATAATGATCAGGAAAAATTGTGCTAACTGAATATTCTTGCTCAAAATTTGTTGTTTTTTGCGAGGATGGTCGTCAGTTATTGTTGGAACTACCTTTTGGATCGCAGAAATGAAGGAATTACTGCTTTTAGCAAGATTGTGGCTCGCATCGCCTCCATTAGAGTCGGTTTCTGGTCCTTTAATAGCGCTTTTACGACTACCTTGCGACTTTCCCTCTGCAGTTGCATCAAACGCCGCCCCCACTGAATTCCGTTGCAGGGATGCATCGTTCGGAGCATCATCTATATCCTCTGGAATGACAGTAGGGTCATCCATCTCACCTAAATAGTTTATGTCTATATCAGTAATCGCGCCTCTAATCTATCATCGCCCATGTAATCCAGTCTCGCTTTTTCTAAAGCCATCAACACCGACGCCCCCCGCACCCTATGCCCGATGAACGCTTGACCGTTTGTCGCATAATGATTCACAGCAAAATTCGAACACGGAATTCCAGCATAAAACTCAACAGCAAAAGTGATAATCGTCGATGATCATATCTCTCGAACATGGCAAAGAGATCCCAAATCCCAGTGTGGTGAACATCATTATTAAGAACGTGTGAGACCATGGGCCACCGCACAAGCTCCGCACCTTCTTGCGCGTCAGCAGTGCCATCATACTGTTCGCTCGTATCGGGATAGGACAGCTCTCTAGACTGAATGGTGAAAACATTGGGTAAAACACAACACACCGCAACAGCGAAGCGAAAAGGACAACAGTCTCTGGCCCGTAATCTACCAAACGTGGTAATCCGCAAGAGGAAAACCGCTTTCCGATGAATTAGAAAGTAGTATCGAAGCGGGAAAACTAAGGCATCGCAAGGTGACAAAGCATTATGCGTGACTACCACCAAAACTCGCACAGGCGCCCCGCTTTTACACCCTACCTGTCCGTTAGATCCCTGCATTTGTGCGATGTACGCCGACTGCTGCCAATCCGGGTATTGAGCGGCCCAGGACGGCAGCGTAGAATCCTTAATCTCCTTCCTAGCCTTCTCGGCCCGCTCGAGGACGAGAGACGCACGAAGATGCCTGGCCTCGCCGAAGAGAGGCAGCGCAGCGAGAAAACCAAGATGAAGAGAGATGAGGGGGCGCAACAAGCAAACGATAGCAGAGAAAAAACGCAGATCAAATGCAGGATGACCCCCACGAAACCCCGATAAAAGCAACTAGAATCTAGCCATGGATCACCGTGGGTCGGTAGCCCAGCGAAGGTGGACGAGGAAGTTCGGAATTCCTAAGCAATGGGGTGCAAGAGACTCAGATGCAGGCTCGTTCGTTCAGCACCATTATTGACGTCGAAAACGATCTAAGAATCAACGCTTTTACTCTGGAATCGCACGAGGGAAGTAAAGCCGTTTGCCACGCGCAACAGTGAATTATTACTGTGGGTAGTGCAATCGGAAGACGAAGATGCAAACACATATTCGAGCATTATCTCTCCTAACTATGTGATGTTAGAGCAAGAAAGACGTGCCTGGAAGGTTAATTGGTTGGCCCTTCATAACCTCCTTGACGAACTCAGCGGCACATCTAAACAGAAATGAATGAGAGTCATCACCAACCACGACGAATTGCTTTCCCCGATTTGAGTACTAGTCGTTGTGTATCGCTCAAGCTTCCCACCTCCCGCCCCAACTCTGACATATCGAGAAAGTATCCCATAAAACGCGAAAAAGGAAAATGGCGTCCACACCTGTACGAAAACTCGATGAACACGATGTTATGGTTCGGTTTAGGCCGGATCGCTTTGATAGGGCCTGATGAGGAGGGGGGGGGGGGGGGAGGTAAACGGCATAAGAACCAAGGATTTTGAAGGAAGAAGTGATCCCGGGGAGGCGAGAGAATAGTAGACGGTGCTAACTGACCATAGGTTCCAAGCTCCTTCTTAAGGACGCCGGAGATCTTCCCCCAGCCGCCCTGCTGAAGGTGTGCTGGAATGTTCGGAAGGCACAGGCTCTTATTCAGGCCGCAAAGGTCCCCGTCTCGATTTATCCTCCTCCTGGTGATGATGATGAGGAGGAGGAGGATGAGGATGACATGGAAATGACGATTACAAAAACTTTTCGAGTTTTTTTGCCATCTACACTGTTTTGACTCTTTCAACCTCCGGCCGAAGATGTCCCGCCTAGGGTCGCACGCGTTGCTATCTCTCTCTGTGGGGACTCTATGCAAATACCTGGAAATCAACAAATGAACAACATCCAGCTAAGCAACGGCGTGGACGGCATGGCCAAGTGCTTTCGGGATAGATGGTGGAACAACCTGAGAAATCTCTCTCCCCCACCCCCACCCCCCCTTTTCATATACATACAACGAGTTCGTGTACACGTGTGTGTGTGTGTGTGTGTGTGCGCGCGCGCGCGCGCGCACGCGCACGCGTGTTTTATGCGTGTACGACTTACGCGCATTTAGGCCCGGCTTCGCAATGTCCTCTCGTGAAATGCAGGCAGACCCAGGGAGCTCCCAAAAGCGATCCTGTTCGAGAAAGTACAATTAGCGCGTTACAATGTCATGCTTGTGGCGGCGGAAAATGCTCTTGGTGAAGCGGTTATATAGAGCAGAAGCCAAACGCATCGTCGACTGCCATCAACATGGAGAGCGAGCATACCCCATGGCCAATACACCAAAGCTCACCTTCCGTCTCGCATATGTCGGTTGATAGGTTGAGCTTGGTTGGGGCTTCCTCGACTCGCTCATGCGGCGGAGTTTCGTCTAAGTTGCCGTCATCATCCTCCAAGAGATCGCTGCGAAAAGAGTACAAATAATGAGAGGGAGGGGGAACGAAGGATTACTTCGCAATGTGTGACCTAAAGTCCACCCAGTCACTTATTTGCCGCCGATCTCGCTTCCTTGAAGGTTTGTTCTTTTTGGCGTCCTTGCTCCCTTCCACTTCTTCTTCTCCTAAGTTTGTGGGGGCATCAGCACCTCCAGGGCTAGTTTGGGAGGAACTCTCTGAAGGAATCTTCCACGCTGTTTGCATGCTGTGAATAACAATAAGAAGGTAAGAGAATCACCAGAGCCAGATTGACACATGTCGACACTCGACACACACACACACACACACACACACACACACGAATACCTTTTCGTATTGTAGTAGTATGTACGCCCAGAGGCGGGGTCTTTCTGCGGAATCCAATCTCCCAAAGACGGCGACAACGTAGACACTATCTCCGCTCCTTCTGGCGCGCCAGGATGACTCCATTGGGTGCTTCCCGTCGCCTACCCACGTTGTGCGAAGGCATTACAAACATGCATTGCCAAGGCGATTTGATTGGACACTTGTCATACACAGATCACCTGGTTGTAGTAATAGGTAGATTTTGAGGTAGGATCGGTTAGGGCTTGCCAGCCCTCAGGCAGGACAAGCCGTTCCGCCATCGCTGGGAGTGCACGAGCAGTGATCAACACACTCCTTGAAAATTGCTGGGAAGGGTAACAGCAAAATACTTTTTTGGGAAATTATTTTTAGGTTAATTTGGTTCAAAGATCGTGTCGAAGTTGTAACATTCGTTTTTGGAGTGCATTTGATTTGCATCGTACACCTTTTAAAAATTGCCTGAGTATACCGCAAAATACTTTTCTTTTTCGTCCGCACGTTCAATGTCCTCGCTATGATTTTGCTTGAGGCGCTGCTCACTGAAGCTAGTTCGAGGCACTGCGTTTCGTGCACTGCAAATGTCTTGCAACATTCTGGAAATGTAGTTCTCCATCATTGTTCATTGTTCATTGCTGCTTCTTGTGTGGTTCTTGTGCATGCAGGTTTTGCATCAATGCCAATGTTCAATGTTCGTGTGATGTTCCTTCCACGAGGGATGCCAGTTGCCAATTGTTGATTTTGGCGAGCCACGCTTTGAGATCAAAGTGATAGCTTGTGGGGCCACTGTGCTGGCGTGGCAAAGGGGGGGCCTGGGGGGTTGGGGGGGGCACGTCTGAGTCCGCACCACTGCACTGTGGTTCTTCCGAACCATCACGGCGCGAGGTTTTTTGTTCACGCTTTTGGTGTGGGTGTCCCAACCACAACAACGTGAACTTCACTGGTTTTGCTCACGTTTTTGGCGCGGGCAAGAGCCAAGCCAGCACTGCTGGCTGGCTGGCGTGGTCCTCGCGCTTGCAGGTTTTGCACCTGTCCACACACAGTTCAATGTTCATCGTGCGCACCCCACACGCCTTGGACATCGACCAAACCAAGTTGGCACTCTCCACGCAAAGAACGCATGGCACTTGACATTGCACGTGGAGTTCTGGAGTTGTTTGTTGATGCACACGTTGTTTGAACGCAACACCAGTGCTTGGAATCACGTGAAGGTGTTGTGAGCTGGTGAAGAGAAGTGCTTTGCTGGTTTGGTGCTCCTTGGAAGTTTCGAAATGCACGTTTCCTTCGAGATCCCTGAATTGAACGCGCGCATGCTCAACCGCGCAGCGTCTGCGAGATGCAACATCGTTGCAATGATGCACACAACGTGCCCAGCAATCGGCGTTTCCATCCGGCCCGACCGCCTGTTGCCACCAATTCTTTTCTTTTCTGTCATTGCTGCACACATTCCAGCGTGCATCACTTCGCTCTAGCTCTAGCACTGATTGCGGTTCTTTGTGTCGTGTTGAATGATCTTCTGTCTCGCAGTTGTTGTCACTGTCACTAGCTCTGGAGCTCAGAGCTGCATGCTGACACAATTGACAAACATCTCTGTCCGTGGCGGTGCACAACGCATTGTGCAAGCATGTGCTCGATCTTGCACTTCTAGCAGACTGAAGAAGAGACAAATGGAGCTAGAGAAGACCCCCCTCCTCTCTGCCTCCACCCTTACTAGCTTGGCACTTGTTGCTTGCATCACGAAACATGCTTTTTTGATCTCCCTGTTGTGCTCGCGACAGCAAGCCATGAAACCTGAAAATGCCAATGAGCGCAGCGCCATGCTCGTAATGCAAATTCGGCACGGCAATCGGCCCAGCAGCAGCGCTTCAGGCTTGTGTGCATGTGCATGATTTCAAATGATGTCTTTGCGCTGACACGTTGACAGTTTCTCCATTGCTGTTGTGCATGTGATGTGGTCAACATCATGTCTAGATGTGCATGACCATCTGTGCATGACCATTTGTTGAACAAGTTTTCGAAACATTGTTGCTCAATGTCAAATCAAATGACACTGAATCTTCACTAACCACACACACACGGTTGTGAAACATGCATTTTTCCTTGTTCTATTGTCTCATCTTTTGCACTCAATGTTCTAGGAACAATTGCAGCGTTTGCCGGTGTAGCTAAATACACAATCTTTAGGATAACTCAGGGACCGCTGAATATCCATCCTCAGTAGCTGGTGTTCGATTTTTCAAGCATCGAGAGCAGATGTAAAGTCCGCCGATGGAAAGAAAAATCACGCCACCTAGCAAAATCAGAAGAATACTTGTGATTGAAAGTGTAACATCAGCGTCTCTTTTGGGATCTTCATCCATCTGTACACCATCCTCAGAGAAATGAATTTCATTATCTGCAACTGTGTAACTTTTTACAATGCCAAAGGCGCAAGGAGCCGTGTCCAGCATCAAGGCCTTATATTCGAGTCGGAAAAAGCCGCTTTCACCCCAGCTCGTCCCCCAGCTGTTTCTAGCTATAAAATATTCGGTGTTGGTGTCTTCATCTGTCCCCCATCCTACCAGCGAGACTACATGGTTGATGCTTTGGCCGCGATCAGAGACAATGCCGGTTGAGTAGTTACGCAGAGGATTAGCATCTAAACCGCAGGAAATCGGACCGTTGTTGAAAATCTCAGCTTTAATCTCTTCCCTTCCTTTAATTTGCCCATAGTCGGCGAGCTTCACGTTGGGGTAGAACGTAATTGCCGTGCAATTGCCACCCTCCTCAGTGAATGTGCTACATGTCCTGGCAACGTTCAAAGGCGTGCATGTCAGCAGCTGTTGGACATGGGGCACAGAACAAAAGCCCTGAGTGGAGTCTGCAGAGCAAGCAATGTACGGCACATCAGTGAAATATGACAGCCCATGTCCTGACATCGGATCATCCTCCACAATGGTGGAGAACCTTTCTTTTACGAGCCTATAAGCTGATATCGGATCCCCACCCCCGTTGCAACTTCCAGCACTGGAGCTCGCATCATCATGATATACAAGAGGGCAGTTCAGAATGTGCTGTGTGCTTAGAGTAATTTTGGGCCCGTGATCATCATTGTCCTGTTTCCTTTTCCTGGCGACTCTATCGCCCATCGAACTTACTGCCGCGTGGGCCCATCCACTGTCGCAAAACTGATATCAATGCCATGGTCACGCTTCAAATTATTTTACGCCCTTCAAAACGAAAATACCTGAGGGACTCGCTGGTTCAGAACGGGGGTGCAGAGACCTTGTGAGCAAGGGTTGTACTCCGACGGAAGGCTCTCCACTTTGGCAGAGGCGAAGACTTCAGGAGAGAATTTCCGATGGAGAAAGCCCGAAGGCATATCCATATTCAAGCCTACAGAAATGCCATTTCTACCATAGCTATTGGTCCAGACAGCCTCAGAGGCTCCTAGCACCGTTGCGAGCACCACGGCCCTGCGAACGGCCATTCTTCTGCAAGAGATGCACTGACGTTGGTATTTCGAGCAATTGTAAGAGCACGCGTACACTATCTGCTACGACTTCGAAATCACATTGTCGCAGCTCTGTTTCCCCATATGATCACAAATTTCCTCGCCCGAATTTCTATGGGCGTAGGATCAGAATCTGACCCGGCTTTGACTGGGCGGCCGATGATATTTACGTGCCTCTGAATTCTCTACGAAAATATAAATTAATGAAACTCGGTGTTGATCCACCGAAGATGAGTCAGAATCGGTTTAAAATTTAAACCAACCAAAGTTCTGGTCACCCGTTAAAAGCTCCAAAAAGAAACTGGGAGTTCGGCCCCGTCCCCTGACAGAAAGCTGGGGGGATAAAGGGATCACGTCGTTGCGACAATAAAAGGAGGTTGTCGCACCTTAAAAATCCATACTTTGGGTAGTTTAACGGTCTGGTAACAGACGAACGTTCCTGACAGAATCGCAGCTCATAGGAGGAGGAGCAACAGAGAGGCCTACCTTTCCTTTCATCCTGCCTGCCCTTCTCTCGCACCGCCTCTTTATTTATCCGCTTCAAGGCTATATCTCCTCTTTAGTGGTGGGAGGTAACCTTGCACAATACATAAACATTTTGGGAGGCGCGTGTAGTTGCAGCGATGATCGCTATGCCTTCGAAGCATGTAGTTTCGGGGCAAGATGCTTCTTTTCAATCTTATTCTTTGTTCTAAAATATTTTAGGAACTGGAGGGAGAGAGGCATAATAAAGTGCTGAGATAACGCCCACAGGCTAAACCATGTCGGAGGTTATTTTATTTAAGTGCAGCCACTTCCACGTATTCTGCTTTCCCTCTATCCCTAACTCTGGCTCGATAATCACTTGTTCTGACAGTAATCCTTCTCCTTCCTTTTATTTGTTATCTACAAGCTTTATGATAGTATCAATACGAGGTTTTCAATCCATTTCGAGGGGAAGAATAACAGTGTTCAGGATTCCTATGGAGACTCCGCCATGTATTTATTTCACCCTTCATCACTTGCTATCTCGCGCTCATTATAGGACTATCTCTTCATCTCTTCATTTGATCTCCCTCTTCATCCTCCTCAATTATATTGTCTTAATTCCAAGGTGGAAGTCGTACGGATCAGACGAAGATACGACGAATCTGCAGAGGGAGAGTCGGGGAGGAGCACGGTCTGTGAAGGGAGCTCAGAAGAGTGTTATTTCATCAAGAAAAGGAGATAATGGTAGGGGTGACCACTTTCCAGCGAGTCACTCCACCACTACCGCACGCAGCAAAAAGAAGAATAGACTTCAATCAAATGTGACAGGAGCAGAGACAGCGGCAGGTGGGGTCAATGGCTTTGGACCTTCAGATACTCGCGCTTCTAGCTCGTCGCGTCGCATGGTTTCAAAGACAAATCAAAAGAATAAGTCGACGACGAAGACGTCAAGTACTGCGGCATCCAGGAAAATACATATCAAAGGAAGGCCGTCGAAACTTGTAAAATCCGTGAGGCTCAGTCCTGGAAACACGACGCGGCATCTGGGAAGCGGTAGGAGTGATGCAGTTGGCAGCGGACCGAGTAGAAACAATAACAAGAGGTTGTAACCAGCGTCGCCACAATTGCTCCCATCCACTATTAAAAAAATTCGTCTGGATTATTCCAGAAAAAGAAGCAAATGCATCTTCACGAATATTTTGTACTCTCCCTCTTTCTCTTCTCTCTCTCGCGGTCTCGCTCTCTGCGTGTGTGTTTGTGTGCGCGCGCGCGTTGTGCGTGCGTTTACCCTCACATCTCAGTCTAAATTTGACCCTCAGGATCGACTCGAAAAGACGTTCTGCCGCTGTAACTATGCAGCAAAATAGAGCCCGCACAAGTGGAAAGCCTGGTACTTCCGCATTGTACTGCAGCCACAACAGAATAGCAAACGCATATAAACTGTGCTTTCCTCTTCTTTCTACTATGTTCCCAAAATAAACCACGCATACACACACAAGTACAAACACGTTGTCTGTCATCATTAAGATTCTTTTGTCTGTCATAATTATGATTCTTGCTATACGCGCATTAGCATCAGGGCGTCGCCGTACCACACCAGTTGCCCCCCCGAGCCCCTCAGCTTCAACATCTCCCAAGGTGGTTCTTTTCCGGCCATTATCGACTTCCTTTTCATCATCCAATAGATTGATCTCTATTTGCGAGCGCAAGACATGCAATAAAACCCACACACTTCGTTTGTCCATCAACAGAGTGTCCGCAACTCAAGCCGTTCCAAACGGTCCTTCTTCAACGATATCCAGCGATCCAATGCAAGGGGGGTGGGCGGAAGAGGCCACTCGTCCTCGTCGACAACTGCTGGAATTGCCGCGGAGACTGCGTATCCAATAGCCAATGCGAAGGAATCTCATCGCAAAGTCAAAGCAGACCTCTTGGCAAATATTGTGCAAGGAGGAGAGAAATATAGCGAAGGCGATGCTGTAGGTGCAGCTGGAACAGTTTCTAGCGCAAAAGAAGGGAGCGCGCGGGATGTGGATAGAGACAGAATATCTCTCACGACCGGCAATCGAAGAGTATCATCAGGAGGAGGAGCAGCAGCAGTAGTTGCAGCAACAATTCCGAAGAATGAAAAGAAAACGAATCCTTCTCCAGGCGATGATAGTGACCGCGGCACATCATCTCATAATGAAATGAATAGCTTGCTGGTACTCTCTGCACGCATCGAAATCGCTTTCACACGCGCACGCACACACAAATCAACACCATACAGGGCACTGACATTTTTTACCGTTATTCTCCCTTTTGATTCCAGCAATACCTGGACAACGTAGCAATGAACACGAAGACCCAGGATGTGATGTTAGAAAGCATAAACGGAAGTGTCGCAGCTTCCTCTTCCTCCCAGCTATTGGTCCTCAGATAAGTCTTTATTTTCTCGGCACCTACCTCCTCGCCTCTTTGTTATTCTTGAAGATGTATGCCACACCTGCCGCCATTTTTTGGTTTCATCTCATAAAATACCGCAACTCTTCTTGCTAAAGCAGCGAAAACTAATTCAAACCCCGCATACATGCAAATTAGAGAAAACCCTTGAGCACAAAAGCAACTCGAGCACCGAAGGCGCCATCGGCGTCCATCGCGCGCGTTTCGGCATCAGGTCCGCAGATCGTGATTGAAGGCAGCAGCGGGAAATGTCAATGGCAAAGGGGGGGATAAGAACGATGGGAGATTGTACTGCATCATTAGCAGCAGCAGCAACTACTTCTATCGTGTTTCCTTCCTTAATTATTAGCTCGAATGATGTATGCCATAGGCTCTGGCCTCGTCCGCGACGTGTTCGGTGGGATCAAGGCTAAGATGGATCGCCTGAAGAACTCGCTGCAACGAGAGAAGGTAGTAGGAGGCAGGAGAGACTGTTCACTGGCTTTGGCAGCTTGTTTGTTGTGGTGTGGGGAGGAGAGCGCATCGTCACTTGCGGACACATATTTATAATTCCTCTTGCCACCAGTATTGCTACAATGGTAATGATGACGATGCGGATGGCAATGATAAAAAAAAAAATAATAATTAAAAAACGGGGGGAAACAAAAGAGTCGACTCGATGCTTATCTTGTTGGATGCAACGTATCAGGAGGGGAGCGCAAAATTAAAGGAGACTTTGGAATCGAAAGAGAAACAGTTCCAAGACTCTCGTAAGCAGGTAGTCGTTTCTCCCTGTTGCTGTGAGAAAACGCGCTCGCGAGTGAATGGCGATGGTTTCGGTCATGCTAAGCTGTTGGTTGCAACCACAGACCGAGCTAGCTCACAAAGCGGCGATGAATGCTCAACGGATGGTAACACCATATGCAATGATGAGGCGCCATTGATAGGCAAGGGAGCAAGTGTGATTTGAGGACCAACGTATGCACACGTGTATTATCGAAAGATGCATGTGAAACGAGGTTGCCACGGCCCATTGTCGTCCAGTTGGCCTCGCCTCTCCCCCCCCCGTCCCCCTCTCATTCTTGAACAACCCCTCCACTACGATACACCAGGAGTTTGAAGCGGTGCTAGAGCGCCAGCACGCACTCTCAGACCGGCTTCTCAAGGACAAGGTGAGAGGAGATGGTGTGAGAGTAGAGATAAAGAAAAGGCAACACTAGAGGGGAGAGAGGGTGGCGGGAGGAGAAGGACTGCTTTTACACGCACTCCTCGCACAATATTCTCAAGTAAGACTTAATGAAGTGCCACGTGTGATATCGAACGTACAAAGGAGGCCCTCGGCAAACAGTGTGCAGCATTTGCTGAGAAGGCGAAGGAGGCGGAGGCCGGCTTTAAAAAGACAACGGAAGTGCTGCGGGAAAAGGTAATATTAACAGCAGAGAGGGGTGGGGAAAACATTTCTTCTGGATGTCCAATGAAACATGGTATTCATATATAAATATAATTCATTTATTCTTTTGTGAGTGACCCACTCCAAAACTTAAATCTGCCTCCTCGTCACTCCGCAGCATAAGGCACTGCTTGTAAACAAGCAGAAGCAATGGGCTGCCGCAGAGAAGGCGCGCCGAGACAAGTAACCTACCTCTTCCATGCCTTCTAACCATGGATAAAATATGCTGAAACAACTGAAAATTTCCAAATTCGGGGGGTGTAGAGCTAAAACATGAAACGCTCCAAGAATTGTAAACAATTGCTGCTTGTTCCCGCCCTAATTTCCTACACACTCTACTTTCGCGTAACCAAAGGTGGGAGAGGGAGAGGACGGCAAAGATCAAGGAGATAACGATTAGAGGCCTGGAGGTGCGCAAATTAGAATTTGGGCCAACACACAGAATGTTTTCAGGGAATGAACTGCTTCTATTAGCTAGTTGCTGCATAGTTCTCCAATAGAAATACGGCTTGAAACAGCGACGCTCGCCTTAAAGGAGTGCAGGCATTGCTGATTTTCTTTTCTCCGGCTCTCCCCTACCTTCCCATCATCCAGCCGCAGATTCAGGGAATTCTCAAGAAGGGGAAGGAAGACCTTAAGCGGGCTGAGGAGCGTCACCAGGCAGTACAAGAGGCACAGAGAAAGGTACCGTGGGGGAGGGGGGGGGGGGTAGTTCGGAAAGCCCCAACACAAAACGGCATTTGCAATGTCGCAGGACGGCCAAAATAGCTTGTGGATTTATCCTAGTTGGTTGACGTTGATCCGTTGCATAAATATATCTCTTAATGTTTATAAATGTTGCGTTGGTTTCTGTGTGTAGGAGCACTTGACGATGCTGGAGCAAGCTAAACTGGCTGCGACTGAGGACGGAAAGCGACAAGGCAGGGAGGAGGCAAGGTATCTTTCCAGTTGGAAATAGGAGAGAGAGTTTGGGATGAATTTCATACGCACAACGCGAAGAAGGGGAATCAATTTATCTTGATTGATGAAACAACATGGGCAGGCGAAAGAGCGAGGAGGTGGAGAGGCGAGCCAAGGACATAGAGGTATGCAAGTCAGAAGCTGTACCAACCGAAGCACCTCTGATGTGAATGATGATCCCCTCTTTGTGTTTTGACAATACGACATCTTGTGACATCCCTGCACCACCACCATCATCATAGCACTCACATGCATGAGAAGAAGGCCAGGAGAAGCGCGTGCTCGATCCGTCTTCTAAGGATTTTGATGCAATTCCTACTACAGGCAACGGGCATGATGCGTGTGCTTGAAGAGAGGTCAAAAATGGACCGAGAGTTTGCGGAGGTTCGGTTCTGCTCCCTTATCCCCCTCCCCCTTCCCTTTTCATGAGGCTCGTACGCTACATATATCGATACTACTCCACCTCAGGAAAAGTCACGCCTGCAGCAGGCTGTGATTGCGGAGCGGCAGAAATCGGCAGAAGCTATCCTTCAAAAGGCCGAGGAGTTCCGCGTGCAATTCGCTGAAGAGCGGGTCGGAAGTTGATCACAACCGATGCATAGAAGAGAAAAATATCGACGGCGAAGAACACCACGTCGCTGAGTCCCTTGCGCGCTGCTACTGATGTTACATTCTATGTATAAAATATATACATATATGTATAGGCTAGGCAAGCTCGAGAAGTAGAGGTACTGCGGACAAAGCAAGAGAGCGACAGGGAACGTGACCGAGAAAGGTGGTTCTCCGTGCAATGAGAGGTGAAATATCGTCAAAGCCAAGCTGACTACTAGAACATATAACCCGCTGCCTTAGATTGCGGATTGAGAAGGAGCAGTGGCAAAAGGCTGTGTTGGTGAGGCTCAACAAGCAAGCTAAGGTCGGAGTAACCGCACAACTAAAAGAACATCGCTTTGAATGAAGAGAGGAGGAGGGAGGAAGAAGGAAAGGGGGATGTGAATATCATCATCGTCATCGTTTTGGCTGATTACTACGGCTTATCTGTGTGCAATGATAGCTCCGGGAGAAAGCTCTCGTCGAAGAACTAAGAAAGGAGCAACAAAAGGAGTTAGAGGCAAGAACTTAAGCTATTACAAATCATATACATATATAAATATACGTCTCTCTCTCTCTCTCTCTCTCTCTGTCTGTGTGTGTGTGTGTGTGTGTGTG
>ADNK01000924.1:0-23743 GCA_000320545.1 Bigelowiella natans CCMP2755 | reverse complement strand
ACTACCACCCGCTACCCACCCCCCCCCCCCCCCCGCCGCCAAACAGCTCACTTACTCCTTGGAGGCGGTGTCACTTTGCTTGGACAGCACGGCAAGGAGAACAGGAAGTCCACTGAGGGGAGACATGGGGGAGGAGGAGGAGGAGGAGATCTCATTGATTTAGGAGTTGTTGATGATTGCAACGATGGGCATCTTACTTCTCTGCTACAGCTCCAAAGGTGTCTGCATTGATCTCTGTCACTAGGCCGAATTTGTGGTCCTGAGAACGACAGCGTGTGTGTGTTTGTGTGTGTGTGTGTTTGTGTGTGTTCGTGTGTGCGTATTATGAGGAGCACAACATGCAGCAGCACAGTATTAGTATTATTATTATTAGTAGTAGTAGTAGTAGTAGCAGTGCGAGAGTGTGTTTGTAGTGACGGTAAGGTTTTATGCTGGAGACATGTAGCTGCAGCTTCTCAGACAGAGCAGCAATGAGCGGCCACCTTTACGAAACCCTCCAGCGCCTCGAGATCAAATTGGAAGAATCTCTGTGCAGTGTCGCCTCCTAATTCCAATGATGATGATGATGATCATGATCATGATGATGATGATGCGAAGAAAATTACAAGCCACAAACACGTTTCAAACATTTCTCCCAGTTACTATTCTTCGAATATAGAAGACAGGCATTGGGGGGTGTGCAGCTCGTCGGGCTGATGCTTGTGAGACACTCATAATGGCAAAAGCAGAAGGCCCCATTGTACCAAATACTCCATCATGCTCGTGCCTATTCGATTCTCTTGCCTCCAACATCGCTTCTTCCGAAAAGGGCAGCATTTGCACAGTGCTACTAGCGTTGGGGGCGTTGTTGTGTGTGTTGTTTACTGTACTTGTGAGGTAGAGGATGCAGGGCGAGGCGTCATTATCGTCGGTTTTTTGCCCAAACTCACTCAGCAGCTGTTCTCCAACCTAAGAAAAGGAAAGGGCACTTTTTGTGTGGTTGCCAGTGTGTGAGCAGTAAGAACAGTGGGGGGTGGGGGGGATTGCATCAACGGCGTATAGCGATCTAGGATGGGAAGGAAGAGGAAAAAGGAGGAGGACGAGGAGGAGATAAGGAGAGAAGAAGAGAGGGATAGGGAGTGAATTGATAGATATCATGTTGCGCAAACGATGTGTCTTTCAAACAAAGGCTACTACCTCGCCGTTTGCCACGCCGAAGAAGTAGACACCTAGTTTTATAATCGTGGATTTTACTTAAACTGTCATCATCATCATCACCATCATCATCATCATCATCTCGAGCGCTGTCGTAGCCGGGGCATTGCATGGAGTGGCAGTGTGCACGGCAATGAGTAAGGGTTGTTTGAGGCAGCACCTTGATGGCGTTTGGCCACGCGCTCAAAATTCGCATATTCCTCCTCGTCCTGAAATTATCGCCACAAGGGATCGGAGCTCAATTCAGAAGACAAAGGAGCAATAACTTAACATTACAGATATATATATATATATATATATATATATATATATATGTGGATTTATCCAAACAACCTTGCTCGTTCCCACGTACACGAACGACACAGCGTGGCGAGAGGTGATGGCTGGTGGAGAAGAAAGTGCACGCACAGATGGCCACGCCACACACATATGCATTAGTATTGTTCTTTATCGGGTTGAAGAGTGTCTTCCCAGAAATTCCAGAAAACATTGCGTTGGGGGGAGGGCGTGATGAGGGATAAAAATCAGCCGAAATCGCATTTTCTTCGTTATTATGGTGACTCGTGGATTTGTCCTCCTCGTACAACTTCTGCGCTACTGATTTTTACTTATTACCATCAACCATCTCTCGAGTGACGGGTAGGACCTACATCCATGAGGAAGTTATTGCACATTTGCTTTTGTTCCATCGTTAAAAAGATCGGAGGAAGGGGGGGGGGAGGAAGGGGTTCTGACCCCAAGTACCATTACTTACCTTCATTATTCAGCTCCAACTCTCTCTCTCTCTCTCTCTCTCTCTCTCTCTCTCTCATAAACACACACACACACACACACACACACACACGCTAAGCACGCACGCCCAAGCGCACTGAACGCACACTCACCGGCTCTCCTGAGGTATGTATGTGCACAAGAAGAAGAAGAAGAAGAAGAAGAAGAGGGAGAAGGAACGAACAGCCATACAAGGGTCAGGGTGATGAAAACATTGGAAATATTGAGTTATGTTGGATTTCCGAGCATTAGTCTTATCATAATCATCATCGCATGCACCCTTACACAAACATACGCACACGCACACGCACACACACACACACACACCTGAAAGTGCCTTAGCATAATTGACCAGGTCTTTTTGGGTGCGCCCCCCTCGATAGTCCCTCAATTCACCTAATATAGTAGTGTTAAAGTAGTAAGGATAAGAAGTAGTAGAGGAAGAGGCGGAGAAGGGGGAGGAGGAAGGGCCTTAGTATGAGACATCGTCGTACGTTTATAATAATGCATATATACTCTTAAGTTACCATCTCGCATAAACTTGAGCGTTGGGTATCCTTTCACTCCGAACCTATGATCATTGTTGATTGTTGTTGTCGCATCATTTTTGAACGACTCTTGCCGCAACCTAGCCCTTCCACTTAACAGGATAAGTGCCTCTTGTATTTGGAAGATATGTAGAGCGGGGGTGATGATGACGATGACGATGATGATGATGATGATGATGATGATGATTGATGATGATGATGATGATAGTGGTGGTGATATATCGAAATCGGCCAGTACTACTGCTGATATGCTAAACATGATCGAAATTTGTACGAATTCAGCACCTTGATCTAAGACCAGTCCACTTCGTGCAGTCTACCTTCCCAAAGCTTACTGATCCCTGGAAGAGCATAGGAGCAATAATTACACATTGCAAAAGAGAGAGAGGGGGGGGGGGGAAGGGGGGGGTGGCACTCTCGAATAGTCATGCAAGTTCTCACTATGCTCTAGAACTGTCGTCTGTGATAACAGGCAGATGGCTACTTTCATCTCCTTTGCAGCTTTTTCGTATTCAGGCTCCAGTCTTTTGCAATGCCCGCACCACTAAGTAGCGAACGTAGAGAAAGGGCTAAGCCATACGTGGATGCGCGAGATGGTTGATATGTGCAGATCAAAACGTTTGCAGTGTGTCGGATTCAAAATATTGAAAGCTGTGGAGGGGGATACTGTTTCACCGGAGCATAGAAGTCCAGAATCCAGCTCCTGATCGCGCAAAAGCCGGGAATTTTTCATATGTTACAATTCTGTTCCCCCCCTCTCTCTTCCTCCCTCCGCTCCCTACTTCTCTCATATTTTTTACTGCACTCTTTCTATGTGCGATTGCGTGTGCGCATCGCAGTCAAGTGTGCTTGGTGCATGCGCATTGCCTGCCCCTCTCTTTCATTCTCTCTTCTCACAAGTTTCGTCCTTGATTTAATTTAGCTGACCCTTCTGCGGTGAGAGCATCAAAGTTGCTATCCGTTAAGGTGATAACCTGTGTGAAGATAGTGTGCAACATTCAACAATGTTCAAGTAGATCGGTGATTCTCGGGGTAAATTATTGCACTGACAAAACCCCTGCGCTACATCGGCAGAAATATCGGTGCGTGCCAGCTTTGCAGGTACGAAGCGATTCAAGGAATGGAGTAGCAGGAAGAAGATAGCTCTGGATGTGAAGTACCGCTGAGTCTTCCGCGTTCGTGAGAAGGGAAGGAGGAAGCAACAGGGTGAAAAGAAGAGCGACGCTCGGGATTGGGAACGTCATTGTTTGAAGAATGTCCGACAGTGCGGGAAAAATGATCTATTTTTTTGGGAAATTTATAATTAGATATATCCAGGATGAAATGTAATTCATGAGTAATGTTACCCCTGTGATCAACGAATGCGAAGCTGACAAATTCCACGGAAGTACCGTAGGATATACTTAGTATAGATTTTTGTTCTACGACTTCTTCCTGGGTCTTGATTTTGTTTGGAGCAATGGGTTCGAATTAGTCGAAAAGGGGACAGGGTAGGAGCACAAGTAGCATTTCGTGACAGAAATACATTGGGAAAACTACGAGAATCTAAGACGCAGGGATGAAATGACCTCTGAAGATCCCAATCAATGCTTCCCATCTTAGTGAGTCAGGACTTTGGCATGACGTAGTGTCAAAATACAATGGATTTGACCATTCTAGCATTGAGGAGTAGGTCCCCCGGATGTGAAAGACGCACACATCGCCGGTGACTCATTGTCCTCGCGTGAGCCCACTGCCCTGCAGGCCATCTGCCTGAGTGTCGTTGCCGGTGGATGTGAAATAAACCCTCGATTTCCCATGATGGTCTTTTTGATTGAGGAATGAGCACAATTCTAGAACTGGAATCACATCGTGCTCTCGTTTGCGACTTGGACTTGACTGTCATCTGGTTCCCTTCTTTCTTTCTGGAGAACGAAATGTGTTGATGCAGCAGCTAGCTAGTGGAGACATGCCTGTACAGCTGACGCGTCTCTAGGTCTGTTGCTGGCCACGTCCTCGTGATCAATGATGGGTCGAATGATCTGCGATGATGATGATGATCAACAATGAGAGCCGCAGCCGGCTCGTTGAGCAACGCAGCATGCGATGCAATTTGCAAGCAAACACTAGGACAGTTTGTTCAGCAGGTGGTTTTTTTGTCGCGTGCTACACAGGAGGTGTACATCTAGATTCTAGATGTGAACAATTGTGGTAGCACCGCAATGCAGCATGTTCGCCGACCATTGTTGCAATGTTGCTGCAATGTACGCTGATGCCTAGTCGTCATGCAACGCGATCCATCTAGTCCTGCTCAGTGCACATTACAAGCGTAACAATACACCATGCATCACTAATGGTCCTCACACACATGCCAGCCGCCGAGGTGGGGATGTGACATGCTAGCATATTGTCATCACGTATGAACGTGGAAGTACACTCTAACGTCCAAATAATCTATCCCGCGCAGACTCTTCCTCAGCAGGGTCGGATGGAATGGTTGGGTCGTCATCCGTATCAAAATATGGCTACGTAGAAAATAATCTTAGATCTCTTAATTATTAGTTTGGTAAAGATTTCAATAAATACCTTCTCAGGCTGCATGGCATTTATCTGCAAACCCATGTTCACCTTGATATAAGACACAAAGTTACACCACTTCCAAATTTTGACTCCTATGAAAGTTTGCATACAAGTATTGCTTGTTGATCCGGTGAAAGCTTTGGTTCTATGGACCCGCAAACTCTTGTCAGACCTATTATAGTTCATGTTTCTCATAGTAATTGTACATATTCGGAGATATGGTGTAAACAAACCATCGAAATCCAAAGCGTTTGCCATCATGACTCCTTGATTTCTAAATGTAATATAGTAGCCTTTATTAGAGAGGTTTTGAGGGGTAGGAGTTTTCGGTTTCATCAAAAACGAAACTTACGAACTTCATTCTATCATAGACTTCAGCAAAAGAGTTTTCCTGCTCGGGTGTCAACCGCAGCATTTCTGCAACTGAAAATATTTAAATGTCAAGCCTACGATATGTGTGTTTGAGAGTGTATATCAGAGGGAACCTACCGTTAAATTCCTTCCCTGCTCCAGGGCCTCCTTGGGCAGCTGCAAAGGATGAAAAAATAGATGGGAATAATTACTACCCCAAAAAGTAAATTTCTTTACCCATCAGCATTGTGCTAGCAGTTGGATCTCCAGGATTCTGCTTAATCGCGAAATCAACCTGAAACACAGACAGCATTAGCGAGACTAGGTTGCATGCAAGCCTCGATAGTATCAACTTTGATGCCTTTCCCGTTTCCAGCAAGGAGCTGTAAAATTAGAAACCCAATCAGGGAAATCTCAACGGTAGAATAGATACATTTTACCTTCTCAATATCATCTTTGGGATTCTCGGGCTCAATTTTCTGACCACATTTCGGCGCTTAGATTTATCCATAGGAACACTTAAAAATTCGCAACCTCAATTAATACACGCTCTAGCGGAATGCCCATACTGTCAGCCATCGCCTTTCCAAACCTAAAGGCAATTACTCAGTACACATATACTCACCAGTCTTTGTTTGAAAATGCCATACTTATTCCGAAATCGTTCAGCCTGCTCCTTATCTTTATCAAGCTTAGATTTCGCATTCTATGGTTATTGAAATTAGCTACATTGTCTCTCGAACATATGTCATATGATAATTTAACCTCGATTCCAATCTTGCGGAACTCGTCAATATCAATAGCCCCGCTTTTGTAATCATTGTAGGCTTTTTGAAGAATTGAAGACCTGGTGTGTATGATCGGTCAGTTTCATTTTGGGGGGAGAAAACAAGTTTCCGCAAGCATACAATTGCAGCTATCAATGTGCTGCGAGTGCTTTAAAGACAAATAAATTAAAAGTCGATTCGACGAACGAACACGTCGTATTTTAGTATTGTATTTCGAAATTGCGCTAGCTGCAGCGTCTGTGGAGGGCCGAATACGTGTGTAGTCGACATTCTTGGTACCTCGCATTTACGAGCCTTCGGATCACACTATTTTTTCCAAGTAGAGAAGCCTGCGTGCATCGCCTGGATCTGGGAACTGATGATCCAGATGCTCCATCTACAGCGAGAAGAACCTGCGATTCATGTCGAAATGGACGCAAACGATAAGAGCATACCCCACCCCTCAAAACATCATCTTTGGAAACAATTACGATCCGCCATACTGTAAGAAGCGCCAACATAGTTCTGGCCATGGATGTTTTCATGGTGTCCTTCAAAGACTCGAAGGGAGGAAGGCGATCCACATGGGTCGCCATTGGTCGTTAGTGAATGAAACAAGCCACTGGCTCAAAAGGCTGTTAGCACCCTGTATTGCCTCAAATACCGCGAGTATCGACCTATTTCGCTCGTACGACAACAAACTATCCATGTCGTAGAGATAAATATAGATGTATTTTCAGCTTGGTGTTTGAATGACGGGATCACCGGCCGGAATTGCATCCTTTCAACCCTCCAGAACTCATCGCAAATTACTCATTTGGGAAGGAAAGGCAAACGGTGGAGCTTAGGGAGGAAGACACCTGCCTCACGCCCCTTCCCGGGATGATGGATCCTTTCTCGGAACTTTATGCCTCTTCTTCTCCGGTGCCCCATCATTGTGGTTGGACACTAGCGAGTGTGAAACCTTCTACGAGCGGTACAAAAGCTCCTTCCAATGATAACAGTCTTGAGGACCTCGCCAAGACCTTTTCCGGGCTTGCAACAAACGAAGAAAGCGCAACTACAGCTATACGACTTCTTGAGGATCTGGTGGTGAGTTGTGAAAGGAGCTCCGATGGGCTCAAGGGTGGCAAGAAAGGAGCAAGAGATCGGACTGTTCTTGGGAAGCGCAATACGGATGCGACTCGGGAAGACACAGAAAGGAAGGATTCCATTTTGAAAGAGAGTAACCAGAATGAACATTGCAATAATAAGGAGGAGGTGCGTGTAAAGGTGCCGCAGGATTCCTCGAGCTCTTCTCAGATTCTCAAGCGCAAGAAACTCAAGTCCGATCGTATAAACCACCAAACTGAAAGGATGTCCCATAAAGATAGCAGGGAGACCAGTGTGAAATTACATAGGGATACTACCAAAATAGATATAGAAAATAAATCTGTCCCTGATGATCCACCACTCAAAGAGAGGAGTTCCAATCCCCAAAATCTGAACAAGCGAAAGAGCTCGAGCCCGCCATCTTCTTGTAAAAGTGAGGAGCAGCCGGCAAGCACTCTCAAACCAACAAACGTTGATCAGGATGAGAAAGTATTATACTTCTTTATTTTCTAGCGAGCGAAGTTCCATCTGAATGTTGTGATTCTGTTCCTAGGCGATAAGTCTGCTCCAATCTGGCTTGATGGTGAGCATAGCACAGTTGGGCCGATCTTTTCACCTTCGTGCTCCCCTCCTCCCCTCTCCCTTCTCCCATCCCTTGTGTCTGTATATGTGCATGTGCGTACGCTTACAATCTTATCTTCGTGATCGTAGGGATTGCACTTCGCTTCCCCGTTCGTTCCAGCAGCTTTGACAACGGATTTTCAAACACGACACAAAAGAGCAAAAGCGGAAAATGGAGCTGTGTCATCAGACCATTACGCAAAGAACATACCCTCATTCATCGCCTCGGCGGTTCCTTATCTCGCAATGCATAATCTCGTGCTCGCCCCTCTGGTGATCAATCCCCGGCAGCAGGCTGCTTCGAATGCAAAAGTAGGCAAGACCCGAGTCAGGAAGCAATCATCTAAACGATCTCGATCTGCCTCTGTGGGGAAAAGGAAAAAACGCGCCGCAACGACTGAGAATCGAAAGTGCTACATTGAGGTACTACTGCTACTGTGAGATAGATATCACCCTTGAAGCCATACCTCTTACAAATCACGTTCTTAGTCTATGGGAATCAACCATTTTTCGATGTGTGAGGAGGCAAAAACATCTTCTACCACCAAAAAAGTAGATCTGGTGACCAAGGTATTGATGACAGCACCATGTATCCGTCGTTGGAAAAGTAGGCCTGATATCCTATATTTTTACAGCGTAGCAATCATTCAGGAAAAATGAAGTCGGTTGCCCAGGTCCACACTCTCTCTCTCTCTCTCTCTCTCTCTCTCTCACACACACACACACACACACACTTCCACTCGTCACTACTCTCTCAGCCTACTATCTTCTCATCAGGTTTTCTTATGCGAAGAGTGTGCCACCGTAGTCGAAAAGGGTGGGGTGTTCAAGGTATTGTCGTGATTTCACTGCTGCTGCTGCTGCTACAGCTTGCACCAGTTTTTGATTTGTAGCGCACATCATGATTTTCTAGGCCTTTCAAGTGTGTTTGCGTCGCAAGAAGACCAACAAATCTATCAAATCCGCTGAAGATGACAACGGGACCGTCACAGCAGCTGTAGCATCCAAAGCAACAACAACAACAACAACAACCACCACCACCACCACCACCACCACCACTGGTGAATGCGGCAAGGAGGAACAACATCCCACAGGCACTGCACTCCCCCCCCCTGCCGTCCCAAATGTAAAGAAAGAGAAGGAATCAACGCCAGTTGTTGCTAAAGAGGTGAAAACGCGGCAAGTCTCAGCAGCAGCAGCAGCAGCAGCAGCAGCAGGAGGAGGAGGAGGAGGAGGAGGAGGAACGAAGGCGGCTCTATCGACGGCAGAGAGTCATTCGCGGAAAGCAACCTGCGGTGGAATTCCACCGCAGGCTCCCCAATGGGAAAAGATTGGATATATAGAGGAGGACAGCGGAAAGAAGAAGAACAGGAACCATCGGAGGGACGTCGTGGGTTGTAGAATTCGAGTGAATCAGGAGGACAGCCTGCAAGTGAGAGGGTGGGAAACCTGGGTGGTCTCTCATCCTGATCTGGGAGGAGGAGGAGGAGGAGGAGGAGGAGGAGACGCAGAGCAACAGCAGAGTGAAAGCATAGAAAGCAAGATCAAACATCCCGGATCGGAGATCGTTCCCTTAATTGAAGGAATGTGCTTTTCTCTCGATAAGTCAAATCGGTACTGTCGACGCACCCCCCCACCCCTTCTCTTCTCTCTCTCTCCCTCCCTCCCTCCCTCCTTCCCTCCGCCCCCGCCCCTCCAAGCTATTTGGGATGCCCTGCATGCGCGCCATCTGAGTCGAAGAAACTATTCTGTTGCAGCAAACGAAAGGCTTCAAAAGTCACTAGGAATAGAAGGAACCTCACCAAGAACATGGCCCACAAAATCGATACTCTGACGATGGAGGTCGGATATGTTGTTCACTGTTTTGAGATGCAGTGCCCATGCCTTTACACGCCTTTTGTAATGATTAACTGGTTGGTGATGATGCTCAGCTCCTGATACCCAACGGGCTGCTTGAAATCAAAGAGGACCATGACTTCGGTAGATTGACAACATGCTAACCGAACGGCCCATGGAGAGAATCCATTCCTTCATCAGCCGCTAAAAACGCCAACTTCATGTGCGTGCGTGCGTGCGTGCGTGTCTGTGTGTTTCTTCAGAGAACCTTCGGAGATCCAAAGAGTTGTTGGGGAAAATCAGGGAATGTTGCTGCAAAAGCGAGCGTCACTTCAGGCGCGTCGAAACGCAAGCGGAGCATATGCTCATCCTCGCCATTGAGAAGGGTAATAATAAACCGCACAAGAAGCAACGAAGCTAATTTTTCGATGTAGCAGCAGCCGTGCTCACAACTGTTTATGCTCTTGTGTCAGTGAAAGAGGGTGTGCTCGTACACTATCAAAATCTTCTCCCGATATTCCATCCCTCAACCGAATCTGGGAAACAGAGTAATGTGTACCCCCCCCCCTCTCCCCCCAACCCCTAAATATTTACTTGTATGGAGTGTTGACATTATACATATATATATATATATATATATATATATATATATGTATAAATATATTTATACTACGTTTATTTTTAACAAAGGCAAAGAAAAGTTACCAAGCTTAGTCGATCCCGTAACGAAAACAGTCCCAGCGGAGGAGCCTAGACCTCGAAACAATGAGAATGGGGAAAACCATGCAGGCGATGAAAAAATATCTGGAGAAATTTCATCAGTGCCTCAAAAGAGACATAGAGTCAGTACATCCGAAAAACCACAAGAGGCCGAAAAACTACAAGAGGAAGAACCTCGACCACACGAAAAGCAGTCTGAATCTGAGACCAAAGACAGCATCTCTTCAGATACTAAAAAAACTAATCTGAATGAAGGCAATAAAACTTCTAAAAAATAGTTAGGTGGTAATACGATGTTAACTGTGTAAGAATCTATTATTTATTCTGAGTATCTTTGTCTAGTTCTTGACTCATAAAAGGATTGTATTGACATTTAGAAGTACCCATAGACGTATTGTTACATGTAAAACCACGCAGTGCCTGATATCATCATGGAGAGCACTATTCTATATACCATTTTCGCGCTACTAGATCTGACATGCTCTCATGACTAGATGGGTCACACGTCTTGCCTCCCACTCTCATATTCTCTCCGCTAGCTGGGTAGAAGCATTGTGGGGTGTACATGATGTGGCGCTACGCCATCGGAGCAGCGTTACCTAGTTACCAGCATTTGAATATGCTTCATTTATGTGTTCACATCCAAGAAGACCGCAGTGCATTGTGCATCATGCTAGCATGGTGTGCTGAGACATGGACGATGTCATCATTTGCTAGTCTAGTAGTTTGCACGTAGCGCATCGCATGATTATCATGAACGGTTCAACAAACATGTGTGATCATTCTCCCCACTAGCTTGCAATGATATGATTATTGTATGCACTCCATAGCTAGTACTGGACAAAGCTGTGCAGCACTAGTGCACCCAAACGCCACCCATGCTAGTCACACACACGTGATCATGTCATTGCGATGCATCGATCCTTCTAAAATGCTCGCTGCTCCCTCCCACGCACCGCAGCAACTGATGCATACTTGTTGCAGATCATGCGAGTGTCACTGCACGCATGCTAGCATGCGTGTATGTTCGATCGAGATACGGCACGCACCACCACAACAATTCATTCTGTGCTATGCACATGCGTGCAGAAACAGGCCATGCTTCACATGATCCAAGGGGCACGTGCTAGCATGCACGCAGCTGACAGATCTGTCATCAAGCGAAAGTGCTATTATTATTGCTACTATTATGAAAGCAGAAGCATCGTGGGTGCCCAAAACAGCTGTGCGTGCGACAAGGACGGCGATGACTCTTTGGGCCTAACTTCCCCTCCAGTGTCACCCTCGACCACGGTTTCCGGCTTGCTTGCCTTTCTGCCTACGCCATTGGTTTTTCTCTGAAATCAAAGAGATGCAAGAGCAGGTTGCGCTCAAGGAAGAAAACAGAGACAGGAGAACATCGATCTCTCTAGTTTGCTCACCTCATTTTCCTTTCGATTGCTCGCCTTCTTCTGAGAAGAGGAGGCAGACGCTCCTTTCCGCTTGTCCTTGTTCTTTGAAGGGACGTGATTCACACCATCGGAGCATATCTGGCGATGACAAAAAGGTAGAAGCTAGAGTGTACAATGCAATTATGCATCCACGGTGACTGTTCACAACATATACTGCGATGATGTGCTTCCTGCAGTGCTGCACGAGTACATCATCATGAAAGCCCATCCCCCCCCCCCCCACCTCCTCCCCTATCATACAAAGAGAGTGAAAAGTACGTGGATGGGGGAACTACCTCAATGGTCACAGGGCCGTCATTCACAAGCGAGACCTTATTTCGGTATTGATTGGTATTGTTTCATGCCGTGTTGGGGCATCTACTCGCCATGTCGTCCAATGTAGGCAGCGCACATTTGGTGACTCACGCAGAACATCAGCATGACATTTTGAATGCATATAAAAATCAGGGTGTGTTTTGGGCATATGCTTTTTTAAAGATTTTTTTCCACTAAATATCAATGTGGATACGAAAGGTGTATACACAAATGGCACAATAGCTACTACCATCATCATTGCGCCGAATTTCCCTCCAAATATCCGGTCGTTTTGGTACGTTCTTGATTGAAAAGGAGAATCAGTCGAGAGGCAGTTCAGTTGGAGATCATTTGTTGCTCGCAACGATTGCAAACAGACGAGATCCCAATAGCATATCAGAAGGGTATCATCGCGCTAAGGGATTTACACACACACACACACACACACACACACATTCTGACAATGAAAGCGATATCGCACACAGATGCAATAAGGCGTTCTTTGCTGATCCTTGTTTTCATGGAGCATCACAGCACCACCTAGAAGCCAGGTCTAGGAATCCCTCATACATCGGTTTCGATCTAAGGGGGAGGTGAAGGGGCGTGGTGGGTATAAAATAGCGTTTGATTTATTTACTTTGATGGAGTGAGGGTGGTAGAATCGAGACTAAAGGTGGGAGAGATGGTGCTCTCGCTACTACGGATGTTGCGGTTTTTCTCACTTGGACGACTTCATTGCTGCATGGAAGTCAGGCTTATTGCCCTGCAAAGGGAATTAGAATCAGCATATTTAATTATGAAGAAGAAGAAGAAGAAGAAGAAGAAGAAGAAGAAGAAGAAAGGACCATGACCGCAATACTGAAGTAATGTTGGCAAAGTTACGAGGCAAAGATTGAAGACAACGAAATGATGGTGATGGTGATGATGATGATGATGATGATGATTATGGTGATGGAATGATGGACGTTTGGTATCCCCCCAATGCCTAACAATTCTAAGAAGTTCTGACGGTTCTGAAAAACATTGTAAATTCTCCCCGCGACGTGGAAATTGACAAAGTTTCACGGAAAAAATCATCGCCGTTTTCGCATTATACCAGACCTTCAGTTTGCAGTAGAGAGTGAATTGCGACACAACAAGAACCTCTAAGCCCGCGTCCATCACCGACCGTCTGTTGCAGATGTAACACATTCATGGAAGAAGAATTCAATCTTGGAAAAGATTGGAAAAGAAAGCGGAATCAATATATTTGCGAGGTCGCTGTACAACACCAGCATCACGGCTATAAAGGGTTTCTCACATCTAACAAAGCGAAGCTTTATTTCAAAAGGAAGAAAACAGTACAGGTAATTTCTGCACATAATCAACGCAGCAGTATTGTTATATCAGTAGCAATACTTCCAGGGTTTCCCAGAATCGTCATCAAACAGCCTCATATTCAAGAGTTTGCGGCAGACATATTCCATATCCTGGTGACGACGACGACAATGATAGCGATAGAATAATAAGAATGGAAGAGAAAATCTATGAGGACAAAGTAAAATATGAATCAAGTCTTGATGGCTGGTGCGAGTTTCGCATTACTAGCTCACAATCATAGCACACAGCGAAACATCACCAATGTCGTGTCTCCTTCCTTGATGCCGAGAAGTACCATGAGGCCGCTGATGCAGCCATCGCAACAATTACATCAATCGCAGATATGAGCAGCCAAAAGAGACAAAAAGGCGTGTGAAAAAACAGACGAAACGGATGATATTAATCTCCTCTAGAAGGTAACATGCATGCAGTTTTGAAGACACCGCATATGCATACGTTCATATATCAGTTTACGATTTGTGAATATACCGGCCGATCTTCGAGACCACTTTTCCATCCACGCTCACCTTGAATAGGGAGAACAAGGCCGTATGGAATGATGCGACAAAAGTTGAAGGATCAGTAGCAGTACTTAAAACAGTTTGATGTTAACTGGACGCAGTCAGGGGTCATTTCAGCGACAATCGAGCACTGTGCAGTCCATCAGTATTTCAACTGCGAACTTGACGATTTCACTACTCATTCCATCGCTTGGAGCATGATTACTAAAGAATATTCATTCCTTTCCTTCAAAGATTTCCTCTTGTTGCACTCTCTCTCTCTCTCTCTCTCTCTCTCCCCCCTTCTCTCTTTTCTCTCTAACCTGCGCAGAAGCGACTCGCTGATAGATACGGGCAACCGCGAATCCAGATTGGGTTTAAAAGAATGTGAATGACATTAATTAGACGCAAATCACACGCCGCACACACACACGCGCGCGCGCGCGCACATTCCTCTCCAATTGAAACATAAATGTTCTTGGTTGTTTGGTGGCTACTTGAACGATTCCACGCATGATAAGGTCGCCAGTGACACTGTCGCCCTAATCCTGATACTGTTCACATATAGCACCAGGTTTCAGGAGAGAATATAGAAAACCAAACGCCATTACATACCTCGAGAACGTGCCTCTGGCGACGACGGCGATCGCTACCGCACGAGGATCCGATTTGCTCTCTCGGCACGGGAAGATTCATTGTCGCAGGATGAAAATCCAAGTGTTTACCAAAATTTATTCCCTCCAACTGTGATTAGGTATTTGTTGGACGAAAAATTGACAGGGTAAAGCAGCAAGTTTCAAGAAACTCTTGCTTTTTTCTCTCCAGTGCGAATGCTTTAAGTTTTATTCTAATTTGCTCTTATATCGTTTGTCGTAAGTAGGAATTACAATGTAATTTCGTATCGGAAATGCAAAGAATCACTGACAACAATCTGAAGAATTAAGCAGACCCAGAAGAAGTCTTGACGATACTCCTTCCTCCCTCGGAAGTCATTATGGAATCTCGTGCTATGGAGGAGGAGCACGATATAGAGCCCCTTCACTTCTGTGCGGCGGACGTGAACCTGAATGAAGCCGAGGAGGTCATCCACACAATTCAAAAAAGGATTTAAGGTTTCGTGGTAATTGAGGCATTGTGTGTTTGGGTAGGGCGGAGAGGGGTTGAGTCTACATGGAGGACTTGACGGTGAGCTGAAACAAATGGTGGATGATTGCAACGGAGAAGAACCCTGTCTTAAGGTATAGCTTATACAAATTGGGCAGAGGAAAAGCGTTTCTTTATTTGCCGTCATCATCAATCAGATCGATACAGAGAGGGAACTCTATCCCTACGCCATTGTTTGGGGGCCCTTGCCATGCATCACGTACGTCCAACCATCTTTTACCTTTTGTTTTCTTTGTTTCATATATATATATATATATATATATATATATATATATATATATATATATATATATATGCGTGTGTGTGTGTGTGTGTGTGTGTGTGTGTGAGTGTTGATCTCAATTCTTCCAGATTTAGAGAGGTGTATTCGATTCCTGATTCGATTGTTGCGATCGAAACAGGTGGTGCCTCCCCTGCGTTGGTCACATGGGAATCGGCGATTCTGCCGGAAGAGTTCATGATTTTGCCGGTATGCTCGTAATGGAACGAACAAAAGAGACTCTTTATCTTCAATCATTTTCACCCATTAATTCCTGACTCACAAATGGATTTAGGTCCTTACTGCGTGAATACTAACCGATTTATGACTGGTCGAGTTGTTCGGGTATCTTACGAATTATTTTTGAATAATATATATATATATATATATATATATATATACTTTCTCATTGTTCCTCCGACAATTATTACAAATAGTATTGGCAGCTGGAAAAACATCACATTAAAGTTCTAAGCGAAAGAGGGGATCCAGCAAAGTAACAGTTTTTGGCGTTTCACCCCCCTCCCTCCCCTCTGCAACAAACACTTATTTCGTGTAAACATGTTTTCACTCAATGACATCAGGGTCTGGGACCGTGCAGTAGCTGAAGGCGATCGGAAGTATGCTGGGTTGATGGTACTACTCACCACGAAATTACACAAGAATATTTTTGGCAGCCATAACACAGACTGTGCCCTTTCTGCGGCACAACCCTAGCACTTTCGTAGGAAACACAAAGAATTGGTTCTTTGTTGAGGCTGCTGATGATTATGGCGGGGAGCTTTTCTTGAATATATGACTTGGATGATGATCATGAGGAGAATGATGATGGTGGTGGCGATGAGAATGATGATCATGCTGAAATCTAACCCAAGGCTTACTTTCACAGCACAATATCTGCTGCCAAAACTGCCACCACCACACCTCGCAATGCGCTCGTAATGCAGGTACTCCCAACAAATTACAACATTTCTTTTTCGATCATGATATCACAAATGCACCTGCTGCTCAGGCCTTAGGATAGGGTGGTTTCAAGCCGCCGTTCTGGTCTTATTAAAGGGAAACAGTGTGAGGTATGATGCAATGAGATATCTCAATTCTTTGTCATCATTGAGTCATGACGTTAGTTTTACTTCTTTACATGAACATTGCACTCTGGATTTTTGGTCTGGCGGGGACCCGGGTTATGTCGACTCGGTGAATCTTCGGAAACAGCTGGGATAGAACAGTGTTTGCATTTGGACCATTCATATTGTTGATTACTTTTATCTTGCTTATGTCGTTCCTGACATGATGAGGACATGTTATCGAAATTTACACATTTGTTCATCAAGACTTCATGATGAATCTGGAAAGCTCATGCAGTGAACATCACACGCACGCATGCACGCAAGCACACACACATGCAGGTGCAGGCGCTGCTTGCTAGCTTCAGCCTCACAATCCCTGAGTGCCGCATAGTTGTGCATGCCACGCAGCACTGCACATCTAGGCATGCAGGGCCATTGCTAGATTGGGTGTTTCAAGAACTATGACTGTCGAATTGCAAACGCTACGCGTTGATGGCTTCTCATGCAGAAAGCTGATTGCTTGCGTTTTGGTCAACCCCAGATTCAACGCGTTTTGCGATGCAAACATGCAGACGCATCACCATGCGATTCATGTCACGAAATTGATGAAGTATGAGCGCCAGGCTAGCAGGTAGCGCTATCCGACAGACGACCGGTGCGCATTTTTCTGTGAGCGTCCCTTCAGACGGCCGACGTTCTTCTTTTAACAAGAGGAAGAAAGAAAAAGAAGAAAAACAAAAAAAATACGGAATTTCCCTGGGTTTTCGACCTGAGACCAGCCATTCAGGACCCAAAAACTCGAAAATTACACAACATGTGCATGTGTCAGGAGCACATGCGGGGACCCAAAAAAAAAGGGAAAATGAAGGTATTTTCGATAAGCGACAACTTCAAAGACCTGTCGTTTAGTCGAAGCGAGGAGGATTCGGAGAAAGTCATGGAAGGAAATGGCGTCCCGGGCTTGTCTCGCGTGCACTCTGCTGAACGCCCCTTCTCAAACTGTATGCTCTCTCTGTGGCACACCGTTACCTCTTCAAAATTGCGAGGATAAAGACGCTTCCGATGAGAAAGTTGAGGCAGATCGAAGCTCAGGAGGTGAGAATATGTCTTACCGGTTTGTGCTACGATCCTCATCATGCATCCCAAAAAACTTCCTCTTCCTCTGTAAGGCTCCGACGGGTACTACTCCAAGAATCGCAAGATCCTGGGGAGGAATCCACAGGCCTTCCAGATATCCTTTGAGGTTGAAATAAAGGGGCCATCTAATTCATCTACACGCCAACCACATACTCACAAGGCGATTTCCAAGACTGAGACCAGAAACAGGGAAAGTGTGCCAAGCGAAGCGGCGACAAGTGTGTATATTTCCGAGGACACAGGGAGTAGCGGAAATACTAAAAGTATAACACGACAGTATTACAAAGTCTTGAAGAGAGACCCCGCTGCCACGGGGATAATGCCTATAATGGGACTAGTCAAGCTTCCGCATCTAGGTTGACAGCAAGTACATGGAATTCATTCATTAATGTATACATTCACGTTGATACACACACACACACACACACACACACACACACACACACACACAAATGTGATTCTCAGGCGTCTATGATTTTCATGGGTACAATCCTTTTGGCCACGTTTCCCTCGTGCACATGCGCATTTCCGCTCCATCTTCCGCATTGCTCGAGCCCCTGCATAAAGCTCTACCCGAGGCAGTACAGAAGATTTTACAAAAATGGTGTATGAAACCATCATCGGGAGGAGGAGATATAGTGGTGCAAGATCTTGATGTGGCCGCGTTGTTACACGTACGAGGAAAGCGCGCGGAATGCGGACGGTGATCCTTTCGAATTCCTCCATCAATATTGTGTCACGTGACTTTCGCCTCTCAAAATATTTCTTACTGCAGGCTCACCTGTGGCTCAAACCGTTGCATTAATTTGCTGTATCACCCTTGGGTGCTTCCAGCTTCGATGAGCCTGTTTCAAGCGGATAAGTCTGCCGTCAAATTTACGGTAGTAAGTAGATCAAGGATTGATAGATTTAGTCCCACAAAACGTTAGTTTTGGAAGTGGTGTAGTAGGTCTATAAGTTTCATGAAGTAGTTTCATCAACCGTCTTTGGAAGCTACATAATTCGAACGATGATACGCACTATTGCAAAGATGGAGACGGGGATATTTGGCCATGAAGGGGTGGAGTGTGTACACGAGGCCGGGGGCGGCATGAAGGAGGAGGAGTCCGGATGTGCGTTCGGAAAGCTTGCACCTCGATTTGTTCAGGTCGATTATCTTGAACATCGTACCATGATTTCACTCTGCTAGAAATAGACGCGCCTCTCGCCAAAACGCCAAAACACAACTATGTTCAATTTTGGTTTTTGGAAGTCAAATCGCTGATTTATCAGGTCCACCACCAGCGCTTTTCTCCCTGTAATATGCAGGTTGTTTGAGATCCTACATCGTCAAATTGCTTATCTGACGAATCACTTGTCCAACACAGATATCATTTCGCGACAATTGCCCTGGAGGACACAGCTTCTTTTCTGTCGCTCGATTGAAAAATAGGTAAGCTTCTGACTCCATATTTCTTGAAATGTAGATTTACAGAAGGCAGCTAAGTTGTGATCGTGTATGGGAGAACTACTTGCAGTATTTCCGCTTGCATTCCGAATACATTCCCACGTTCTTACTTGTCTACATGCATATAACATATCCAAAGAGCTGTTCTCTCGTATCACCTTGTTCTGGACCCTGCATCGCATTCATCACATGGAACTATCTTGTCGAAACTGAAGTCTGCAAGTTCTGTGGAGGATATCATAGTAGCAGAGCGATATTGTGATTCCAATAACACAGTCGGGAAAAGCTCCAGGAGCAACAGTGCAGAAATGAACCTCTCATCCGAACCAATGAAAGAACGTATCGTCCAAAACAATGAATCTAAGCTTGTTACCCCCGCCCAAATAATGTCTTCCTTTTGCCTAATGTCGAAATCAATTATGGAGACTGTTAATAGCCTTCGACGATATGAACGTGATGAGTATAAAAATAGTTTTGGTACTCAAAGACCAGCCTAGGTGCTATTTCGCACTTTATAATTTAATCCGCAATGATTATTATGCTATGCATTCTACCATGAAATTATTATTATTAAGTCCACAATGATTATTATATTATTTTTCTACCATGAAACTAACTAGCTAAGGAATTGAAAAAGCATTATGAATTTGTCGGCGATAGTTCGTCAGTCTTAGTTTCAATGATGACCCGAAGCGAAGCTAGGAAGCAAGCTAGCAAGGCTTGTTGTGTGAAACATGTAACGCAGAAAAATGCAAATGAAGAAATGCACGTTGTGTAAAATAAGCTAACACCTGCAACAACCCAACATGCAGAGCGCATTTAAATGCTGCTGCACATGCAGAGCGAATTTTTACTTTTTGTTTGCCGCTGAAGCAGTCTCTCAAGTTTGCGCTTGTTTGCGCAGTTGGTGCATCATGCTAACGATGTAGATACGCAACGCTTCAACTTTAAGATCAATTTCTTTCATTTACATGAATATTTCTGCATCTTCTTCATACAGTATGAAATTCGCTGTGTTCTCTAATGTATGTCTACATGTACAACAAACGGGCAGATGGCCTAAATAATCCCGTATGTCAATAACCAAGACCTAATTATCACCAGCACGAGGAGACTCTGTTTGTGATGCAGGCCTTGAATGTGGCTGTAATGGCGGTGGTACATAAGCATAGTATTGGTAAACTCCTAGCAGAACTAACTGGGAGTATAGTACAAAATCCAACGATGCTTTATATTTAATACTGATTGAGTTCACTTGGCTACTGAATGTTGCATTCGGATTTACCAAAAAGGTTATAATCAGCCAAGCTAATGCAAAACACAACATTGTGTAGCTAAATGGGAGAGCGACAGCAAGAAAAGTCAATTTCCTCGTTGTTGCCTCCATTTTCTTCCGAACCTTTTCTCGTGCAGCTTTTGCGGCATCTCTCATATCAGCTACACTTGAGGGTCTTGAATGCTTCACACTGCCGGGAGAAATCTTAGAATTTCGTATCATACACGGTGAATTTTTAATTCTTCTCGGATTATTGATTACTTTTGATGAATTAGGAGTGAAGGATGCTGCAGAAGCACTTGTAGTACTACTCAATGATTTTTGTTGTTCATTTTGATGATCAGAGGCTGATACAGAAGAGTAAATTTGTGCTATCCCTACATGCTTTTCAGGGCATGTAAGATCATTTTGCACTATTTGTGTGACTTGGTTATGCACGGATTTGTAGTTGTCCGACTTCTGTTTTACAGGCTGAGCAAGAACTTCCACAGCAGCATTATCACAAACTTGAGTTTTGAGTGGAGTAGGGGGAAATGTGACAGTTACTCCAGATTTTACAAGTTTGTATTCAATCGTGGAATTTATTTTAGACCGGAAATTAGTTTCCGTTCTAGTAGTTAAATCGCTTGCTGAATGGTTATCCTTGACAACTGAGTGAGATCTCTGATGCAAACGTTTCAATAAGGATCAGAAGTAGTCTTAAATGATTATATACCTTTGTAACTTCCTTCGTTACCTCATCATCGGCTCCATGCCTCCTTGACGCACTCTAGTACAAAGATGGCCCATTAGATTTGAAGCAGCACGAACATGAATTTGCATACCTTCACTTCCATATCTACTTTTTCTTTTTTTAACCGCTCTTCATCTCCACGATCAAAAATAACCGACATTCTCTCTCTGTGGTCAGATACCATGGCTCGAAGGCTTCGAATGTAGTAAAGTACGAATATGGCCGAAAGTAATGAGAGAAAAGCACTGGAAAAGTGGCGAATGCCTTCTATCCAGCGAAAATCTAGGATCAGTGTTGTAGACATCTGTGGTTATTTGGAACATTAGTTCTTAATGTGGTATCGAGCAAACATCTTCTGATTTACCGCAGCAACCTGCAGGACTACGTAAAGAATTGCTGAAGAGATAAATATATAATTCATGGACTTCAATGAAGAATTTTCCATCTCTCCAGCTTTATTCTTCGCAACAGCAACTGCATGAACCGTGTAGAGACCAGTGCACAACAAAATAGCATCGGAGATCGCGCTTAAGATGAGAAAATTTTGCCATCCTCCGTAGTATGGTTCTCGAGAACTCTGTGCACAAACAGGCATTCTGTTTCTACATATCTATCACACACATAATGCATGTAGGTTACCGCAAATAAAGATATGAGAAAAATCAACTCCAATGTTATAAGCTTCTGAATCCTTCTCTTGGTCATGACTGCATCCCTCTTTAGTTGTAGCACATTAAAGCAGAGCCCAAGGCCGGCTAACCCAATCTTTACAGAATCTGTACGGGTATGAGTTATCTCGGTCCAATTTTACCAAGGGCAAAATGGAACTTTAGTGCTCACCTGATATGATCCAGGTAAGGTCACCCCTCTCTCGGCCAAGATAATGCGCGCCGCCATCCATACTCCCAGCACAAATTGTCCGAGTGAGACTCTCAGGCTGGAATCTCCAATAGTTTCACACCTACGACTTAAGCAGAATCATGTCGCGTCTAAAAATACCTCTCAGCCTTCTTGAACCCCCAGTTGCACATTGTACATGGTTTGAGTGCAAGTGCAAGATTGGCCAACGAACGTTTGAGGAAACCAGAAAGGAAAAGCCGCGCCATTTCGGCAAATTTCCTCTCTCTTGCGTTGTCGCTAAGTGCACCAATGAAAGCTAATTCCGGACGAAAGGGCTCGCTGAGACAATTTGAGCGCTGTTGAGCAAGTGCCAGGGAGAACTCAGCTGAGACATCGTTTTGATTGTGTCGCACATGGAGATTCGCATTCAATTTTCTAACAAATTTGCCGCAGCACAATGAAGCAATCCTAACAAGGTTCATTTTGGAGCATTTGCATGCAGGGCACACAGTTGGAATTGCTTCCTTCATCTGTTCTCACTCGAGAACGATTTTCGATTCACCTTTGCTGGAAATCGAATCATGAATGTGATCATGCAGAACTCCCATGATTGCAGACAGCAACCTCTTCACTCTTCACAACGAGAGAGCGTGTGTTGCTGTTCACATGGCCATGTGTGTGACAAGTGATTGCATTCTGTGTGTGTGAATTTGCAGTTGATCAGCTTCTGCCTCGATTTGATGATGTTCGCACTTGACTTGCATCAATTGTACTTTGAACATCTAGACATGCATTCGCTCTCGAGTCGCTAGCTCCAGGGCTCTCGGCTGCACTCTGTTTGATCAAAGCGGTCAGATCATTGCAAACCTTCCAATCTTGCTAGCTTGTGACAACACAACCGTCTCTTGAAAAATAAAATGCGCATTTTTGCGAAATCAATGCTCAATTTCACTTGAGGCCACATTTTTGCCATGATGCAAATCGAAAAGATGACAGCGAACACCATGTCGAACGCACAGACATTCCTTTTGAGACTGTCATCTAGTCATGAAATGCTACTTTCCCAACGCATAGTACAAAAATACCCCAGTAGTCAGTATGGCAGCAAACGTGATGATTTCGAAGAAGGGGTCATATCTTCTATTCTCTGTTTCAATTATCTCACTGTATGTCTCACTAGCCTGGAGCTGCATAGTGAAGGTAGCTAATGAAACTAAAAAGATTGTTGGCAAAAGTGTGTAAGCGACAAAAAGTAAGCGTTTCATCTTTAACAGAACTTTCTTCTCAACATCATTGCGGGAGCTCGCGATATGATTATCCGCCGTTCCTATGGAATGATGCGGACTGGATTTTCGTGGCACTTTCGTCTTTGTTGACACAGATCGGTCTATCCGAAGGAGTTGCTTCTTCGATGTTACTGAATATTTACTTTCATGAGAAGAACCCTGGTGGGTTGTATCCACTGATTGAGGTGCGCCAGAAGGCGCGGCTGAAAATCGAGGACTATTCCCGCTGATCAGACTACCCGGGGGATTAAATGAATTGTCTCTTGATGACTTCATCATCTTATTCACATTTTGTTGTTTCACCATACGGAGTGAAGAGTTCTCTACCTTAGTCCCCTTACTACCGGTGCCACTCTTTGGGTTATCTATCGGAATTGATACTAAGTTCTGTCGAGTCTTCATGATCATTCCACGCAGTCGATGTAGTGAATAGATGAAATAGCTACCGCCAATCAACATTGCTAAAGC
>ADNK01000926.1:0-12445 GCA_000320545.1 Bigelowiella natans CCMP2755 | reverse complement strand
GCTCTCTCTCTCTCTCTCTCTCTCTCTCTCTCTCTCTCTCTCTCTCTCTCTCTCTCTCTCTCTCTCTTATATATATATATATATATATATATATATATATATATATATATATATATATATATGTGTGAGAGAGAGAGAGAGAGAGAGAGAGAGAGAGAGAGAGAGAGATTGCGGTGTCCCGTAATGACAACGGCACTCACGAAGATGGAGTGTGAGAGGCAAGCACCTTCGTCGCTATAGATGCCGAACCCTAGCCCCAGCGAGTGGATGTGGTCCGCCAGTGCCGCCATGCCGGAGGGAAACCGAGTTGCGTTTGCCCTGTAAAGACGACGAACGAATAAGAGAGTTATTGAACACAGCTTTTCTGCTCCTTGTTTTTTGTCGTGCATGTGCTGATTTATTTATTCATTGATGGTGCCCTCCCTCCTCCTTACGTGAGCTTTCCGTTCGCATCCCGGGTGCTTGCCTCCCAACAGTCGTCAATGGAGATTTGGTTGTAGCCGGCATCGAGGTAGCCATCCTAGACAGTTGGTATTCGCACGGATTGTTGAGTGAATGTGCTGATGTACGGTGTCGGTGGTGGCGATATGATGAAGATGGTGACGCTGATGGGGGGGGGCAATGAGCGACATTATGATTCACATTCTCCAACCGAACCAACCTCCTTGAGATGCTGGGCCATGGTCTTGTAGAGATCTTCACTGATGCACTCGTTAGGATGATTCACACAGTCCGCTGAAGACAAAGACGATGATGAGAACAGACGTTGGTGGCAAGGGTGCGAGGGGGAGGGAGAGGGGGGGAGAGATATGCGCCTGTTACACGCATTCCTACTTTCGCATCTGAATCGTTCCCAGCTCATCCAGCCCATAGGAGGGGTTAGTGCCAGACCAGGCTACAGAAGGAGCAAGGCAAAAATGACATTGATCATTTCAAGTGGAATCAAGTGTGTGGAACCCAAAACTCGCAGCAGGCGTTTGGCTGCTTGCAACTCAGGATAAGATAAGGCAAGACCAGGAGGGGCGTGCAACAAACAAGAAGAAAGATCGGCGAGCATTACCGCCTTATCTCCCAGGATCGTAGCATCCAACAGAGAGAAGAGGATGGGGAGCAGCGGAGTAAACATGGTGGGCTTGCAGAGCATGGGACCCTCGATTTTTACAAAAAATTATGATAAAAAGAGCGACATATGTACTTTCCACGCGGGGAATCGAACCCCGATCTTGGGAGTGAAAATCCCATATCCTAACCGTTGGACTACGCGGAATGATAATGACATGTAACAACTGGAAGATTTACATTACTTTCATTCAATTTTATTGGAAAAATCGGAGATTTTTTATCCAGATTTTCCGTATTGTCAGGCGCTGATAATTTGCGACATAGAGTTCTTTCTTGGATCCCAACATTATTACCTGTAGTGTTTTGGGCTTTGCAAATAAGCAAAGAAAACGGCTCACATTCGACCTCTTCGAAGCAAAAACGATGCCGATTTCGGAGAGCGACATCATACTCCAAAATGGGTGCATCTTCCCCTTCTGCCCTTCTCTCGGCGGCCCTTCCAGGTGATAGAGCTTTGCAGAGAGGGAAGGATCGCTGTTTTCTTTTGATACGAGGGGATCTAGTTGCATCTAGATACTTAATACAAACAGAATGCAATGATAGATATATAGGAAGGTAGGTAGATGGGTGTAAAGAGGGTGAGGTTCACATCCGATCCTTCATTCTGTCCAGAGACGTGCCGTCTCATGAGGATCACGAACACTCTTAGTTCTTCTGTATTAGAAAGATTTCTTTTATAGCTTCAGATGCGTGTCAACTCGAAGATAATGCGTTCCTTCATTCCTTCCCTTTCGTTTCTGCTCTGGAGCAGAGCTATTTGCAACTCGAGAGAGCAGAACTCATTTATGAATTCTAAACTGGTAGCACGGTATTCTGACCCTCCCAATTCCGCTTTCCGCCAAAGTAAGGCGGCTGATCTCCAAGGAGTGAAGGATGCGACATCAGCCGATACAACCCCTTCAATTTCCTTCGAGGACGATCCTTCCCAGTCCGAAAGATATGCCGCTCCGCCCTCCTCCCCTCCCCTATCAACGACATCCACATCTACATATCATACCTCCTGCGAAGTTCTTGTTTCTCCTGGTCGTGCGGAGATTAAAAATGGGTTAGATATTATTGAGGAGACGGGGAGTGGTCTCCGGGAGTTAATTGCCCATCACTGTAGCTCTCCCGAACCGCAGCGATCAGGCACTAAACGTCCCGCACCTGGCTTCATCTTTGATCTCGACGGTGTATTCAAGAATGCTGGACGGTGAGTGAGAACAAAAGTCTTCCCATCCAATCAATTCGCTTCCCGTTACTTGCTTCACAGCAAGGAGGATATATAATGGCGTGCAAAAATCATGCAAACAATGATCGATATTTCTAAATATCCGACACTATACCTTTTGGGGGTTACGGGGGTGTGGGTATGTGTGCCAGGATGAGTGTGGTTTGCTGAATACGAGAGTATATATTTGGCCTTTATAGGTACTATAGCTTTGGCGCCCGGGTACTCCGAAAGCTCCAGCGCGAGCGTATCCCCTACATCTTCATGACAAATGGCGGGGGTGGGCGGACCGAGCAGCAGTATGCGGACCTGATCAACGAGAAGCTCGCAGCATTCGATAGCGAAGATGACAAAAAGACAGTAAGTGAAAGCGAAAGCTTTGTAACGGAAAAGCAGATGGTGCTTAGCTACTCGCCTTTCCTGACCCACCTCAAACATCTACGGTATGGTGTAGTGATAGCTGTAGGCTGATTTATCCCTTTCAATTGATTGATTTTTCCTCCCCCTTCCCCAACCAAGAACTTACTAACGTATCATTCAATCTTTCTGTTGTCCTCCCTCACCCCATATGTAGGCATGCTCCAGTTCTTATTGTTGGGTGTAAGCGCGCAGTGAATGTCGTAGAGAGCTACGGCTTCACGAAGACTACTCATATCGAAGAATATGCGCGCAGACACCCGACATTAAACCCCTTCAAAAAAGGTTCTGGTGGATGTGAGAAGGACGATCGTGTATATCGCGGCAAGGAGCATTGGAGTGAAGGCTTCAAGGCTGTCCTAGTCTTCACAGACCCATCGTACTTATTCGATTATGAATGCAGATAATATGATTTATAGAGTCGATGATGGTGAGGCGGTGATGGTGACGCGGCTAGGGATGAAAATTTATTTTGTGAGAATCCGCCGACTGATAGTGGTTTTGAAATGCGGCAGAGACCTATTTGAGGCGATACAGATTACCACGGACGTGCTGCTTTCCAGCCGTCCAGGCAAGGTGATTCGTTGATGCGGCTGTGTCATTTATCAACCTTTCTCTCTTTCAAAAGCCAATAACATAATTCGTACATACGAAGGTGGAGTATGATCCACAGCATCGGATTCCTATTGTATTCTCCAACGGCGATCTTCTATGGAAAACACAGCATCCATTTCCAAGGTGCAGGCGATGATGAATATTCTGGCCGTTGCCATGTTTGTGCCATCATTTTCGAGAAGCATGTGGATTGGTGGTGTTCGCATTTGTAGAAATGACTAGTGCCCACCATCCATAACTATTCGACGTTATTGATCTGTCTATTGGCCACCAGATTTGGTCAGGGGGCATTTAAATTATCGCTCCAGGCATGCTATAAGGCTAGAATGGAAGCTTTAGGCCTCTCAAAGGCAGAGATAGATACTCGTTTGGGGGATTTCGTCCAGTTTGGAAAGCCGGTGCATGCCCAGTACATCTACGCTCGCCAGGCACTACTGGACCGCGCGAGTGACCTCGGCTGTCACATATCACGATTCTATATGGTTGCTTATGATCCTTGCATGTGCACGAGTTCTTCGTTGTGAAGTCATCGCGCTTACCCTCTGTATAATCCGTCTTACTTCGGTTCGTATTGCTCAGGTGGGAGACAACACCCGATCAGATATTGCCGGCGCTGTTTCAATGAATACATTCTCCTCTAAGCATCGGTTGAGGCCTTGGAGTGCGTTTCTGGTGAAGACTGGCGTCTGGCGTGAGGGTGAGGATAGGATGGGAGCAGACGCCGTGTTTGAAGATGTCACGAAGGTAGTTGCTTCTGTTTTACAAGATTATAAGCAAAATTTGAGAAATTAGAGTGTATTGTGCTTTGACGATCTAGCTTGTTTCCACGATAAACGTGCAAATTTGAGTGATTAGAATTGATATATTTGTTGTCGGCTGCATGGTGTCAAAGTTAATTTCGTCATAATATCGACAAATTCATGCTGTTTCCCCGCTGGGGTTGTGTGTCTCCTCTGCACAAAGTGTTGCTATGCAAGTTGACAGCGTGCTGTGCACGTTGAGTTGACGACAACGACGTATGCATGGCGGCATAAGGCACGGCATTGAACAACCACGTGCTGCTGTATGTAGCTGATGGGCGTGCGAATCGAAGTCAGCACATTCACACGTTGTCCATATTATGATCTCTCAACAGCTGCTACTCATGCTCATATTATCCATTCGTTTTTTGTGATGCCATGGTGTCTACTGTATTATTATCTGTGTCTTGTAACATGCTGGCATGGTCTAGCTACTCGTAAAGCATCGCGCTAATCACTGATTGCCACGCTGCAAAAAAATAACAAGCTATGAACCACGTGTCGATCTCTCTCTCTCTCTCTCTCTCTCTCTCTCTCTCTCTCTCTCTCTCTCGACGTGGAAACGTATAATGGGCACGCAGATGGTGCTGATTTAAGCTACGTTTGCATACCATAGTCAATTGGACATTACGCTACATCGAATAGCTGCGCGTGCTGCTATATTTGGACAGTGCTACGCTCGCGTGCGAGGGGGCAAGGGAGGCGGAATAAGCGGAAGGGGCGAAAAGAGATAAAGAGAAATAATAATCCCTCCGTGAAGAACTCGCAATTTCATCACAACATACCGCACCTCCATAGATTGTCACATTATTTTTTGAGAGTTCATTTTCATCAATAATATTCTAAATTTCACCTCATATAACATGAAAAACGCTATTCATTATCCACAATTCCTCGAGGAAACACGTACATTAATCAGGCAAAAAATGTCGCTATCTCTTAAGTTGTTTCTCTTTGCGTTCCTGCTGCCGCTTGAGTCGTTCTTGGTCTTTCAGCATCCCTTCATGCATGAACTGATCCATCAGGTGGTTGTCAGATCATGTCAAGTATGGAATATGATATTTTTACCTCTCTTTGCTTTTTCTGCTGGAAGTGAACGAGGGAAACGATTCCTCCCACCACAGCCACAACCCCAGCGAAGAAGACCGAGCCGCGACGGGACGCCATTCAATGAAATTTGGGCAAGATTGGGTAAATAGCGCAGCTTCCACGAAAAAATAGAAATACGGCAAACTTACATTGACGCTGCAGAAGTAATACGGGGTATTACATTCAATTTATATATTCCACCGGGATTTTGCTTTTTCCATTAGCTTGAGACGCCAAAACATCTCTCTTCGTGTTTTCAGAAAGACATTTGCGACATATTCCATGTCGTAGGGAGTCAGTTGTCCACTATTTATGATGGGCCGAGAAAATAAAAAAGATCACATTTGCTGCATGGAAATACCAACGCAACTCTTTGCAACAAACAACAAGACCTATCTAATCACAGTTGGCAAGGTGATCTAATCAGTTGAGTGAATATTTTAACTATTTTGCTTAGTCGTTACTATAAATTAGAACAAAATTTGAGTTTTACATTTTCTGAGTATAACAATCTCAGATCTAAGATCGCTTGGAGGGCAGCTTCGGCCCCCTCAATATGCTCCCTCTTCTTCTTCTTCTACCCCTCCTCTCTTGGGGTGCTCAACTCTCGGACAGGACAGACAGTGACATAGCCAGCAGTATTTTGCAGAAGAACTATGATAACACTAAGGTCTGATTTCTTGGAAGAGATGAACATGTTTAGCAAATGTCGGTACTCCCACAGTGCTGATTTAATTAGCTTTTTACGCTAATGGGGAGGATGGAAATTGGTGTACACTGGCATAGAGAAAGATTTTAGGATGTTATATTGAGATGTGACTGAATGGCAAACGTCGAAAATGAAAAAAATGTGGAAGTTGTGAAAAATGGACAAGTGTAGTTAAAATAAACCAGAGGGTCAAGACTCGCTTAGATGCTAAACTTGATTGTCTGTTCACAAAGTCAAACCTTACGCAATGATAAAATGCATCTTGTTAATAGGTACAATACTCAAAATCTGGATTGAGTGGGAAAGAGTGGGAAGCATTTGTCCAAGCGCAGCTCCATTTACCCGTACGTAAGAAGGACAATGAGCATCACAGGCGCCGGCATCTTACCCGCCACCTGAATGATCATCATCACGCTCTTCGCCAGGCACATGCAAGTGCTGTTCAGAAGGAAGAGGATCCCTCAATGCGATGGATGCACTTCATGCAGTAATATAATATTTTTGCTTCCCATCATGATGCAGAAATTATCCTGTGTAAACATTAAGTTTCTAAAAAATGTATTTAGTAAATCCTGTGTGAGATTGAGGAAAAACGATCATTATTCTTACAGGAAATAATTATATGCTCTGTCGCCACAATCAGGTATCGGGCCAAGATTCATAACTACAACCTCGCCCTCAAATCGATCGCAGGCTCACAATACGTGGGTGATATCCACATTGGAACGCCGCCACAGAGGGCCTCCGTGGTGTTTGATACTGGGTCGAGCAACCTGTGGGTCACATCTTCCGAGTGCAAGACCTACTCATGCAGCGTTCATAACAGATTTCACCACAACTTCTCCTCCACCTTCACCGACATCGGGCAGCAAATGGACGTGCAGTTTGGCACAGGCGCCATCTCTGGATCCCTAGGCACTGACGTGTTCCATCTCGGCCCCGTCCACATTCCTGGCCAGGTTTTTGGGCGCATAACATCGGAGACTGGCCAGGTTTTCCTCAACGACTTCGATGGAATTGCGGGGCTTTCCTTCAGCGAGCTCTCGGCGACCAAAGAGAAAACCCTGTTCGACAACCTCATCGCGGCGCGGCAGCTCGAGAAGAACTGGCTCTCGTTCTACTACGATGTGAGTGGCCACAGCGGCATCGTCTTTGGCGACGTGCACCCCCACTTGTACCACGGCCCTATCCACTGGGTAAACGTAAACAAGAGGCTCTACTGGCAGGTCGAACTCTACGACGTCACGATTGGGCGGCACTCCTTGAGACGGCAGGGCACCCTCTGCCCGCAGGTGGCAAAGGGCAAGAGTTGCACGCTTGTCTTTGACACTGGCACCTCCATTTTCACCGCTCCCTCGAGCTCTGCTGGGCACATGCTCGAGCTGATGGAGACCCTCCGCGAGCCGCTTTGCTACCACGTCGCCGACGCGAACGGAAGGCAGAGGTTTTGCTTCGATCACTCCGAGTACACACATGGCAACCAGGTGCAGCTGATGGGCCTAGACGTGGATGCTCCGAAGGGGCCTCTCCACATAGCCGGCGACACGTGGGTCGAGAAGTTCTTGACCGTGTTCGACCATGATAGCAACCGGGTGGGGATAGCGCTCTCAGCGAGTAGGTCGAGGAGGACGACGAGGGTGTAAATAGCGCGGGCTGCTGCGGAAAATTATTGTGTAGGCAGGCAGCCGCCGTCCCCACCGGCCACCGACCGCTGTCCATGATCTCGCATTTAAATTAGGAATCAAACGACGTTGTAATAGCAATTTAGTCTTTCATTGGCATTGCAAATATCCGATTGGCTAGTTTGGTGGGCTACTTCTGATACCTCTACCAAGAATGACGTCAAGATTGTTTTAAATCATTAGAATAACAAGAAAATATTGAGCCGATGCGTAACATACGTTCACATGTGGTGTTTCATTCTGCGTTGCGTACATAAGGATATGCCTGCATGCCATCACCATCTAGCCATGGCCCGCTAGCCCGGCAGCTACGATGCGATGTGATGTGCTTTAGAACAGCTGCGCAGAACATGCTTGTTCGCGAACGTGCAGCTGCGTGGTGAGTCGTACGTAATGATCTCGTATAGTGATGATGAAGTGCTTCAGTAAAATTAGAATAAAAATTCAGAAATCAATGTGTTCGGTCCGATCGTCCTAGCGTCGCTACATCGCTCTAGCGCTAGTGCACGCTAGCATGGCTACCTAGATGCCTAGAATGACGGCTCTCACTAAACCGAGCCTATGCTACATGCGCAGGCTAGTAGGCGTCGGTTGCTTCAACATCTAGCTAGACATGAATGCCAGAATGGCCATAGATGGGTATAGAGCCTGCTGCCCTGCGCTGCCCGGCAAGTCGGTAGCTAGCTTCTAGCTAGTACAACGTGTATCATTCGTGCGTGTTCGATGGGTATTAGGTAGCATAGCTAGATAGCGCCGTGTGCTCATCATGATGGGTTGGTTCTAATCATTGATGTGTGTTAATCTACAAACAGGATCACATTCCTCTCCGCTCGCTGTTGCTTCCTTTGATTTTTACTATTGATATCATTTTTTCGTAGGGTGGAACTAGCCGTCGAAGATTGCGATGAAGAAGAAAGAGGGTTTGCCAGAAGTTTCTTCATCATGGTCACAATTGATTTTTGCTCGGATTTGAATGTAGACCGCGGAGAGTCACCTGACTCTACCGATGCCTTTGCGACATCTTTATTATCAGTATTGCTGTCATCGGCCACACGATGCATCAACCCCTTGTCGACGTCGCCAATACATCGTCTATTGAAGCCCTGTCGTATGGTGTCCGAGGAGAGTAGCAAGCTCCTATTCTCACAATCTTCGTCACTTTGTGACTGCTGTTTTTCCGCCTCCTGCTTTATCTCTTTGGTCTTCTCGTGCAGTAAGCAGGCTGCCAGGAACAAAAGAAACGTAAGAGGTTAACAGATGATGCCCCGGTGGTACCGATATTAGTTTCTCAAAGAAAGATCAGCCCTATTTACTCCTTTCCTCTAGCATTGCTACACCCGCGTTCAGAGACAATGATGTCATATAAGAGGGAGGGAGAGAGGAGGAAGGGGGAGAGAGGAGAGAAGGAAAAGGGAATATGGAGATGCCGGTGTGGTATCCCACATATTTTACTTTGACCTTTTATTGCAAGTCCCCACATAGTAGCTTCATCAGCACTATCGCATAAAATCCGCATCGTCGACGACTTCATGACAAGCTATAATATGCACATGTGAACGAATCATATAATGGGAGAATTCTTAAAACCTAAGTTTCTGGGACTAAACTAACGAGTTATGCATGCTTTCTTCAGTTATGGCACCCAGAGTACTGCTCAACTATCTGTGCGTGTTGCATCTCAATATTAAGTAGTTTCCAGGTGATTGTATTACCACGTTATTCTCGATCGTTATAGGTAAGGGCTCACCGTCTGAACTCTAGTAATATATTAACAGATTTAGGTGATAAATATTATGCCTATATGAACAACGATGAATACTATATGACACAGAGATGATATATATATATATATATATATATATATATATATATATATATGTATATATTCTACATATTTAGTTGATTTATAAGCATGCACATGCACTTTTCCACCACCATGTGTTGTTCTTACCTTAAGCTCCACCTTCCCTCTTGGTTTGGAGGTTTTTTCACTCGTATAATAAAAGAGCTGCCGAAGCAGAATGCGGCGAAATAAATAAATAAATAATAAACGAAGTGAACGATTGCATCAACCCTGCTTCGAGAAATAAGCAAACTCTTTACCTGAGTGGGATGCTTTACAAGCCGGAAAAACCTAGGTGGGAATCACAATACGGATAGGAACACTTATGAGAACGGATAGGAGAATGATGGAGGGGGAGGGGGGAGGAGTGTTGGGAAAAACGATATACGAATAAATCCGTCATCATCCATACTCTGCTGAAGGTATAGTCATGGTAAGGTTACCACTATATGATTTCTACCTGGTTTGAGTTATCTCCAACCCTATAAGAGAGGTCGAAACTACTTTCATCCAACCATCAAGAGCTACCCCCTGGTAATATGAATAAGCACACCGTTCGTCGAAATGAAAACTTAAAGAACGTGAAACATTCAAGCCGAATATAATCTGGTGCACGCAAGGTATTTCGGACCTCTCTCTCTTTCTCTCTCTCTACTGCCCATCTATTGTTGAGAAATTTCATGGTGTTGTCATGGATATTTTGATCATCGAAAGCTACTACCTCAGCATCCTGCCACATCACGATCCCCTCTTTGGACACCTAATGATCAAAGAAATGAGTCAGTTACTGAATCAGAACTCCTTAGTGTCAACCCCTCTGCCCAACTCGGCTATTTCAAAATGTTTCGCTGTTTATTAACTCACCAACTCACCATGGCTTTGCGGGGCAGGCGCAATAAGCGATGTTGTGTTTCCCTGAGGGAACTCCTGTACAAAAGTTTCAAATTTGTGGGGGTTGGAAGGGAAAAAAGGAGAAGTGCGCCAGCTGGTGTTGCTGTACTTGCACTTCAAAGAAGAAAAAGGATGTGTATTAAGCCAAAACACCAAGGCAGTACACTTAACGCGTTGTTGACCTCCGACTGGAGGGGGTCGGAAGGAGAACTACGTCCGGCTAAACGAAGGGCAAGTGGGCGGCCTTTTCTTCCAAAAACAGTCTCTATTCCTGAAAAAAGCACCTGAAACGAGGGGATTTTTCCTCAGAACAAACCCTGCCGACCAATCTCTTCTTGTCGTTGCCTTTCCGCGCTATGTTAGTATATTTGTGTATTACGACATGTCGAGTAGGTGATCGGCAGGACAAAATGGCTCTTTGTTTCCTCAAGCATGAAGACAGTAGCGAAATGGAGGCCATTTTTGCGTTTTTTCCCGTACATCAAACGCAGGATGGCGCCCCTTACCAACACGATGGCTGCCCTTGCAGTCCTTCTACCTGCCGCCGTTCTCTCCATTGCTCCAAGGGGAAAGTAATTTATGCTTAGAAAGCAGAGGGGGGCTTACTTTATTGAACATTTTGTATCGGCTTTGAGTAAAATTTGGCCCGCAGACAGTTAAAAAAGGGAAAACAGCATGCTGATTCTTGTATGGCCTGCCATGTTCTTTTGTCACGCTTTATCTCCTCCCCTCATTATCACAGGTACTACCACCTACAGCAGTACCTATCCTCTCGTTCAGCTCTCCAGGGTGAGCTTTTGGGGAAGGGCGAGGAGTCTTCTCCGCCCCCTTCGCTGCGTTTTTTCACCCAAAGGCAAGACCACTTCGATGGGTCCAACCCTACGACATGGCAGCAGGCCTACTACGTCAACGACACGTTCTGGAAAGGCCCTGAATCAAATGCGCCGGTTTTCTTATGTGTGGGGGGGGAAGGGCCTCCCCTCACACCTGCCGTAGTTGTGAATAGCGTACACTGCAGCAATGCGGTGGATTGGTTGCAGGTACTACCAACCACAACCCTTGTACTATTTTCGCTCGCAACACCTTAACATTTCGGACTCTATCTCTTGCTTCTAGCTTGACTCCCAATGATAATTTTACTGTGGTTGTGGGAATGTTGTGCATGCGCTATTATAAAGAGTTGGTGCTAGTTTATGACGAACATGCTCTGCCAAATTCTGTAGGAAACGGGAGCTCTGTTTTTTGCAGTCGAGCACCGATACTATGGATGCCACAATACCAGCGCATGCCCTGTACAAGACTTTAAGGTAGAAACTGCAGTGGTGGGAGACCTGGCTAAAAAGCTAGGAGTATTGACAGCGACAATGAACATTGATATGATTCATTATCGTGCAGTAACATGAGGCCCTTTTTTGAATCTAGATCGTATGCAGGATCTCTCCTCTAAATTGTGCGTCTGCAACATTGTATCGATGTGCTCATTTTTATGATCAACTCGTACAGGACCCCCCGACCAAGAGCCTCCATTATCTGAGCAGCCGTCAAGCTCTAGCTGACTTAGCTCAATTTCACTCTTTCGCGACAAAGGTACTGGGATGTATGGGAGGAAGGAAGTTGGCCGTTGCTGCATTCAAAAGAGCATATCCCCTGATCATAAAACACCCCATATTTTGTTTCTCTGGCAGCAGCGAACTAACCTACACGCATACACCTTACTACTTGTAGGAGTATTCCCTGAGCAGCTCAAACAAGTGGGTTAGCTTCGGCGGGTCTTACCCTGGCATGTTGGCGGGGTGGTTCAGAGTCAAGTTTCCTCATCTCGTACACGCCGCCGTTGCGAGCTCTGCACCCGTCCATCCAAAGGTGAGGGTGTGGAGGAAAGGGGGAGGGGGGGGGGGGGGTTCGAGGCGATGCAGGCTCGCTTGTCCAGCCTCTTTGCATGGAAAAGCATGATATATACTATGCTTCAAGTCTAGAAGAGCAGGATGAAGGGGGGGGGGAGAAAGAAAAAGACGAAGAAGAAGAAGGAATAGGAGAGAGAGAGAGAGAGAGAGAGAGAGAGAGAGA
>ADNK01000928.1:15000-25354 GCA_000320545.1 Bigelowiella natans CCMP2755 | reverse complement strand
ATGATGATGATGATGATGCTAGCGACGGCAGTCTGCCGTTAGTGCGTTGCAATCCGAGGCTCACATTTCGGGAAGAATTAATGGCGAAATCGCCGATGATTTGCTCCAGCGTCACGGTCATAGATCAATGTTGATTACTACTACCGCTATTGCGTGTTACTCTTGCGTGTGATATGTATACACACACACACACACACACACACACACACATGAAGAATGTAAAGAAAACATACATCAAAATTTGTATATAAACATGCCATGCTGCTCAGCACCATACCGTATTATTCGGGTTGTTGTACACGTCGTAGCCGAGCAGGTGGATTGGGGTCAGAAACGTTTGGAAGACCTAACGATGAAGGCCGTTGCGACATTCGTCATTGCCACTATTATCATCACCACCACCATCATCATCATTATCATCCTCGAATCTCCTCCCCCTCCTCCTCCTCCTCCTCCTCTATTCGTCTTCTTCTTCTTTTTGCTGGATGTTGCTTCCTACCAGAGGGCAGAAGAATTGCGCCATGTAGTACCCACTTCTTTCATTCCCTGTCACCTGGTAGTAAGTAGCAGACACGACGAACAATGCAGAGGGTGAGGAGGGAGACAATCGAGTATGTGTATTCAATCATCATCACCACCACCACCACCACCACCACCATCGTCATCACAAGCTTACCTCTGCAATCTTCTTCCCAGCAATGGGAGGAAGAGTGAAGAAGACCCCCATGGATAGGATGTCTCGTCCAAGCCTATTTATCACCATCTCATCACATGCGTGCTGGCCGTGCGCAATCCCCCCCACCCCATTTACTTCTATAAAATCTGAACATTGAGCCGGAAGACCCCCGTCATCAATCTTCAGTACGATGGCGATTATGCCAAAGAATGGCGACGCGAAAAATATTTGCAAACACTATTCGTTTTGTCATCGGTTGATCTTCCTCCGCAGTGAGGAGGTCAATCATGCAAGTACCAGATTGCGTAGGACATGGGTGGGATGGGGGCCGCAGCCTTCGTCCCAAACATCTTAGCAAAGGCCTGATTCCATGTTGCGCAAAACGAATCAGGTGAAGAGTAAGAATGCGGAGGAGGAGAAGGAGAAGAAGAAGGATGCATGGATTTTGATAGCAGGAAAACTAGTCTTTGCTGTCAAAGGGCCTCATATTGAAAGAGCATTGCCACTGATGGCATCATAGGCACATCGATGAAATGCACCCCTCCCCCCCTCCCCCCCTCCCCCCCGTTGTGTAGTACAGCATCAGGCTAACGACTCATACCCTATCTTTAGCGATGCACGTGGTTGTATTTACGACGAATGTGGACCTGGCGGAAAAGAAGAGGAAGGAGGCAGGTGAGAGGGGATTAGTAGAAGGTGTGTGTGGGTGGGCCCCGGAGAGAGAGGGGGGGCGGGGGAAGATGGGGAAGGAGGGAGGGAGGGAGGAAGAATGGTGATATCTGAGACACAGCCTTCTAGATGGATAACGTCTCCAAAAGCATATATCACCACCTTCCCATCTCTCTCTCTCTCTCTCTCTCTCTCTCTCTCTCTCTCTCTCTCTCTCTCTCTCTCTCTCTTTCTCTCCATAGGAACACGCTCCCCGCCCCACCCTCCGGCCTCTTCCTACATTAGCTTTGGAAGCGCCACGTCCTTCTTCTTTCGGTCGCAATAAGTCTGGCACGCGTTGGCTGCGAAGTAGGTACTGCCATACACAAGCCAAATCCAGAAGAATTGAGGCGATGCCACGAAGGAAACCGGCCGGGTGACGAAGGACTACAATCCGAGACGATGATTCATTTGATCATAAGAATGGCAATTATGTGAGCGGAGGAGGATACAATGTGCGTGCATCAATACGTGCGTACAAAAACACGCACACGTAGGGAGAGAGAGGGGGGGGGGGGGGGGGGGGTTAGAGGGGTGTTACGAAAAGCGTGCTCCGATACATGCCCTTTGCAGTTGGAAAAATTATGGCAGACCTTCATCGAGGTCATGAACGACTGCACAAGCGGTGCTTTACCTATTTGAGAGAGAAAGAGAGAGAGAGAGAAAGAGAAAGAGAGAGAGAGAGAGAGAGAGAGAGAGAGATGAGGAGGGGAAGGGCGAGTATGATAGACAAGAGTTAAAACAGAAGGAGCGAGAGGAAGAGTATATTTGTTGATAATAATAATACCGGATGCGTTCTCTGCCAGACCCCGGTCCACAGCGGTGATGACAGGAGCGACAGCTGCCCCCGCGATATACGCCTATTTTCAACCATGAAACAGAGAGGAGTTCAAACCAATTGCATGTTGAGCCAGTCGAAAAACAGAGGGGGGGGGGGGGGGAGAAAAATAGCAGAAATCATGGAGACTCTGAATTTCCTTCCATAGTCGAATGATGACTGCGGTTTAGTATGAAAGCCATACCGCGACAGCGTCGGCGCCGATACGACTCCAGAAGGTGTCTTTCTTCTCTTCCTTGGAATTTACTGCCGGCATATCGTGATGAGACCAATTCCGAGGTCTGCTCGCACAAACAACAGCGAAAACCGCAATGAATCCAAGAGGAAGTACCACACACTTAGATTCCGTCGAGAATCATGTAGAGAAGTGAATGGCAGACAGCTGTTTTTGCAACCGCCCTTGCCTGTATTTCAGCGCTTGTTTCCAAAAATGTGGGCGAGCCAGCAAGAATGTTGACAAGCGGGAATCAAGGCGGAGGGGGGCACCTTTTCTCTCGGATTAGATTCTGGCTGCGCGTAAGAATTTCAGTCCTTTTTGTGACAGGCTAAATTCACAAATTACACCCTATTTATATGAAGCGACATCGTAATTTGCTTCATATAATTTGATTTAGCGCGTTGCACAACGGCCGCAGCGCCGCAACTGATTTTTGATGGGATCTGAGCACGAAATGCCAGCTCGTCCTGAATGAAGAGCACATTTTAGTGAACACACTTACCCATAAAATATCTAACATTTTATTTCTAAAAAATTCCCAATTGCATGCGGACTTGGAACTGGCTGCTGCGTCAAATTATGTGGCTGGGTAGTTCACAAGCAAAACACCCGGATATTTCCGATACATTTCTTCCCAAAAGTGTCACCTTGATAGGTTTAGCTGCGTAGCCCCGTCCTGAGACAGATACTCAGTTACTCAGTCCCGTCAATACCCGAAATATCCGAAAAATATCTCCTCACCGTCAAGAAAGAAATAGAAATCCTGTGAAATCCAACTGGAAATCTTGAAATGCGCTGGAAAAAGTCTCGACAAAGCGCCCAGGATCTCGAGGGAATCTCCGAGAGCAATGCTATAAATAGATCGCAGAAGAAAGGCAAATCCGAGAAATCCCCGGACGAGGAGGACACACAATCCAACAGGCCGATACACCATCGCCTACCGGTTCTACGGGAACTCGCCGACGAGAAGCGGGCTCCGTGCGGGCTGGGAATGAACGTTCGTAACGCGAATCCGAACATCATTTGCTCGGGAAACTGCGCTTTTGAGACGGTGCGCAAGACGTTGGACACGGGCGGGACGAACATTTACATACCGCTCCTACAACGACGCTATTGTTGGGGCCGCCAGGTGTGTGGGTGGTGGAAAATCGCATTTAGGAATCACGGGTAGTAATAGATTGGCGCAGTAGCCACAGGGGAATGAGGAAGGAAAACTGCCTAAAATATCGATTTGCTACCCGATTTTGTTACACAACGTAGGTGCTTAGCAAGTTTCTGAAAGACGTGCGTGCAGTGAGCAGTGCAAACGGGGACGTCTCATACAGATGTGCAAGGCCGCATTCATTCGGTCGGATTCTCACAGCTACGCGTGAAGGTCGCATCCTCCTCATCGATGGGCAGCAACGGATCACCACTATTTGCCTCTTGCTGGCCAGCCTACGCGAAGCCCTCGCGCTCAGTTGTGAAAAGGAGAGGGAAGACGAAAAGAGTGGAAAGGGAGACAAAAACGAGGAGAAGGAGCGGCTGCAAAATGCACGGAAAGACGCGGCGCATTTACAGTCAAAAATAAACAACATCCTTTTTCACTCTCCTGTCAAGCGCCGGGAGGCGGCCTGTGCCCCTTCAGTTGTAACGGTTGAAGCGAAGGGAAAACCGAATGGAAGAGTTCAAGAGGAGGACCCGGTTATCCCTTTGCCAATTACGATATCTGCTACAATATCCACCAAACGTAGGAGTAGCTGTAATAAACATGTCAAACCACGCCGACGGCCTCGGTTAACACCGAGCCTTGACGATCGTCCTGCCTTCATGGCCTCAGTGATTCCCCTGAAAAGGGCAAAGGGCTTGGCTCTGCTGAAGGAAATTTTCTTGCAGAGAAACAGGTCTTCGACCAACTCTGCCAATGATCTCGTCAGTGCTCCCGACAGTTTCCATCTTCATTCCGCAACATGCACCCCTTCCTCCTCCCCGCATAGCATCGCAGTGTCAAAAGACCGTGTGTCGGCTGCAAAAGCATTCTTCCTATCCTCTATTCTAGCAATCGTTGAGAAAGAAGGGGGGGGTTCTGCAGTCGCCGTGCGCCTGTGTAGAGGCATTTTCTTTGGTTTGCTCAACAACTGCAAGATCTTGAGGTTCGAAACGCAGGAGGAGGATCTCTTCTGCGTCTATGAGCGCCTGGCCTTCCGCGCCCACGCCCTCAGCTACATGCATAACCCAGCACCAGGGTATATATATATATATATATATATATATATATATATATATGTGTGTGTGTGTGTGTGTGTGTGTGTGCATCGACCTCCATGTGATTCCTAAACGTGTGTGTACCGTTCCAGCCGGATATGTATTGTTGGAAGATGTTGGGGAAGAGGGGGGAAAAGAGAAGTGTTAGTTTTATCGAAATTATTCAGCATCTTACATACAACAGCCCTTTCTCTCCTTAGTCACATGTGCTAATCTAAACAATTTGATAGGATGCAGCTGGCAGAAGCTGATTTGGTGAAAAACTTTCTGCTTTCGTTCTTTGTAAACGAAGAGGACTGTATCGCCGCATACACGAATCTATGGATTCCAATGGAGCGGATCGTTGTGAAGAGCACAACAACAGGAAATATTGCCGCATCAGCTGAACATGATACTAAAGTCTCTTCTGCTGCATCCTCCTCTCCCTCCTCCTCCTCCTCCTCCTCCTCCTCTTCCTCAAAACTAAAGACGGCAAAGAAAAGAAGGAAGGCAGTAGCTGCGGATGATGCAGCAGTTGGGAATAGACTCGATCTTCTAGTGAATGCGTACCTTGCCGAAAAGGTAAGAGACGATATGGACGATGGGAATGCGAAAGAGAATAGCAATTCGCCCGATAGAGAAGCTTCATCGCTGAGCAAGAATAGGATGCAACAGCAGAAGAAGGCCCCTTCCTCGCACGGCGGGGCTGTTCACTTCTACCAAAAGTCGTTCCCGACCTATATTGCGTTGCGGAGGCATGTGGAGAGCTTATTGCAGGCAGAGAATGTAAATATAACGGCAGCGACGCCTGAGCATCAGCAATCCAATCACACTGGTGATGCTAATGGCGGTGGTCACAAACAGAAGAATCGCGACATCCATTCAAAGGCTGCAGAGATTGTGAGAGAGTTCATGGAGGAAATGCTCCGCTTTGCTAAGAAGACACATATAATAACCAGCTAGCATCATTGTTATTTGACCCGCCCTTTCCCCAATCGCTATAAGGAAAACATCGTATTACTTTGTGAACTGCTTCGTCCTTCGCAAAGAAGCGGGAGTGTGAGAGCGTAATAACAGATTTTGATCATCATATGCTGCTGAAAACTGTATACGCCATGCGCACGCAGCGAGTTAAGCGCAATCAAGAGTTGCAGCGTATGACCGCGCAAGTCGACGACTTAATCAGGCGGCGGATACCCATTACGCAGCGTGTTCGTGCTTACTGGGCGGTTGTGCACACTAGGGGTGTAATTAGGTAGCGCGGATACATGCATTGCTGCAGTGCAAGCATAATAATCAAGAGATGCTTTGCATGTGACAAATTCAAGTGCAGGATGATGTAATATGCATACCGTGAGCTTATAAGACAGTGTACATTTGTATTCAAAGTGCATTTCCTATGTACTCGTACGCACAAACTGTTTCACCAACGTTTCCCTTATAATCAGCTTCCTCTATGACGAGCTTAGAGAGCGTGAGAACGTTGGATAGATCAATACCACAGTACTCACTCAGTGTACTAAATAAAAAAAAGACTAGTAGAGTAATTTATGGTGTGTAGCTCAGAAACCTCGAAAATAGGTCTCGTGAGCGATTCTAGATAAGCTGATTCTAAGATCAATTTGGAGCGTCCTTTAGTGAAGGGTGTACCCTGTAACTATTTTAGGGGACGTAATTTTCTCAGGAGCGGACAGTTCGATCCAGGTGTATATCTTTATGTGACTAATATCTTCATTATAATTTTACGACTAATATCTTTTGTCTATGATTAAATTCGTTAATTGGCGTGCGGTTCTAATCGAACCGGAGAGCTACTGGTACTGTCCTCGAGAATGAGGAAGACAGTGCTGACATCGATGAAACCTTAGAAACCTTATCACTCGCGCCCCATTTTTTGTCATCTGGGACGAGAGATGAAGACGAAGGGATCGGTCTAGACGACGGGCTGTTATCACGGAAGGGTGTGCTGCTGCCGCGGATGCGATCGGCCCAGACAAATTCCTGTGTCTTTGACGAAGACAGAAGAAGACCGCTGTCGCTTTGATGACTGCCGCCGAGAGTCTTCAGAATAGGCGCCCAGGTGGTAGACGGGGTAAATGCCGCGAAGGGCCGGACAGACGAAGAAGACGAAGCTGACGAGCTAGATGAGCTGGAGGACAACGACAACTGAGGCACTCTCGGTGGGGTTGAAGAAAGTGGGAGAGACAGCGGTGAAGGGGGAGTCGGTGCAGAAACAATCGACACTGGTGATGCCGACTTTGGTCTGCAGCCGCTCTGGGAGCGTTCCTGGGAGTCATAGCAATCGGCCGTGGCTTCATTTACACGAGTTGAGTCTAATACTCCGTTTCTCTGCCCCTTCGATGAGAGAACACCAGTGTTGTGACGGCCTTTCTTTCTCCTTGAAACCTTAATTCTTTGTCCGCACACCCGCAACAACCCAGCAGCGGACGCCCGCATCGCCTCTTCTACATGCCCAGGGTCGTAGAAGTGAACGTGCGCCCACGTCGTGTCGGGCTTTTGGTAGATTCGGGCAGTGGGGCCGATGCGTTGGAAGCACTCCGCGAGATCTCCCCATCCTGCCTGAGCTGGGATGTGAGAGACATGCACTGAGAGCGAGAACTGTGACTGTCGCGTCGTCTGGCCACGGATGACAACTTGTCCTTTCTTTGAGACGACTTGCTTTCCTTTGCTAGCAGAGAATCTTTCGTTGCGTTGCCGATGATACTTCGTCCTGCTCGTCGTCGGCCGTCCGTAGCCGTGATTACGACGGCCACGCTTCCCGGATGAGCGTGAGGAAGCTGGAGGCAGGGACGGGGAGCGCGGAGGGGACGCAGAGCCAGTGCTTGATTCGTCGGAAGATGTGTAGAGGGAGTGTTCTGCCATCTCAGTTGGCAACCCTTTGGAAATTGACCTGCGGAATTGGAATCGAGATACAGAGTGCCCTTGTTGAAGAGATCTGCGTGCTGTCCCCTTAACAAAAATCTCTGGGTGTTCTTTCTGCAGGATTAGAGACTTCGGCGCGTTGACACAGTTGGCGAGGAGGGCATACTCTGCAGTGTTGCTTTCAGATGCGAAGTTATTTCTTGTACACACCATGATGAGGTTGCTCAATGAATGCTCGGTGTAGGATGAGTGGCGATGGAAGCAGCCGCTGTATGATATTTGGATATGCGGAAGGCAGGAGGATAATCTACTACTCGTGTGTGGCCAGCAATTCAACCAATCGAAACTAAGAGCATAAATCCGTGCATCTTGGCAAAAATAATCGTCGAATCTCCACTATCATCTGCGTATTTGTGCATGCGACATGAAATATTTCAAATAATTTCAGAAATTCAGGCCTGTTGATCCGAACCGCGAACGCCTTGTGAGTCCCTGCTCCAATGAAAGGCTCTCCGAGCCCCTGGTTCAACGCTGGTCATTTTCTTCCGGAAAATCACATGTGGCTCAGCTTGCCCGAATGCGTTCAGGCCATTTCGCTCAAACTCCACCCAACAAGCTTCGAGAAACTTCATGGTGGAAGAAAACGGGTTGAAAGTCGAAAAGCATTCGGTGCTTTTCTCGATCCTCAATCGAAAAACGGGCACTCACACCGAATCACGTACCCCATTGGCAAGACCCGTATCTAGATTGATTTTGGGTAGTTTTCCGAGTATTTTGGTGCAGATTTGGTAATTTTGGTGTGTGTTAGCACGGCTTCTTTTTCTTGTAAAAGCCTTCTGAGGCAGAGACGAGGAACCTCGTCATCGTGACATTCCAGCTCCAAATAATCCAGAGAAATTGAGAGAAATTCGAAAATTCTAGGAGAAGCCAAAGTGGCGGCCGCTTTCAAAAATGTACTTGAAATGATTTTTTCGGTGCTGCTGGATATCCACGATTTTATAGCATTTTCGCACAAAATTCCTTGTCGGATAGGTAAAATACAGTATGATCTTGGCAACGCAAGGCACGCAATAGACCAGTAAAATGCATTCTGTTGCTCCTCTACGACAATCGTATAAGGAAGACTTCAACAGGTCGTCGGCACGACTGTCTGATCCTGTCCCCCCCACCGAATGGCGATTAATTCCGCCGCGGAGGAAGGTACGCACTGCTTCATATGTTTTGAGGGATTTCTGCTCGAAATGGTGAGAGATCACGATAGCCCTTCAGCCCGAATATGGCAGCAGACCACTAATATACTGATGCTCGGTCATTGACGGACATGCTGGGAAATCTTTCTAGCTCCGTCGATATTCGGCCTGAACCTCGATGCCAACCCGTTTTCTTTCAATGTTGTGTCGGGTCATTTGCTGCTCCCGAATTTGCCGTGATAGAGCCGACGCTGGCAGATCACCGGCGTCCATCTCATACGCATGTTCGTAAGCACACATGCGCATGTGCAATAATAATAACACAACTTCTTTTGAATAAAAGAGAGGAAAAATGCCGGTCGTCAGCATCATCATCAGCCGATTCCTCGGGCGCATGACCCGCTGATTCAAAAGAAGAAGCCAGCAACCACGAGTAAGGCTGCTGCCGGCTCTGTGCCTGCATCCAGAAGCACCTCCGGGAAAAACACCAAGAATAGCCAATGGCAATTCTTCTCATGGCTCAATACTCTAAAGGTCAATGGTGATGCGATGGGCGGGGGGGGGGGGGGGGTTGGGGGCTTAGAGGAGTAAGCTAGATAAGGTTATTTATGTCGGGCTCCGAGCCGACTCCCCCTCGATATTCGATATTGTCCTTATTCCTGTTTTTATGTCTCACGACAGTTAGAGCTGTCGTCAATGGAAAATCCTCGCAGCCAATGCACACACGCCACGAATTCACCATTTATGTGAAATGTGTTCCCCTAACGCAGGACGTGTACGGTGCGAGCATCCTCATGACAATCGTTCTCGTTTCCCACCTCTGTGTAAGTCATCAGCACAAAAAACGCACACATGTCATATGTGCCAGGCCTTAAAGATGACATTCTCCTTCATTTACTTTGTCTGCCTCATCCCTCTCCCCCCAATCACCGCCAGCGCATTGTAGCAGTCAGTAAAGTGTACTCGCATTTCCTTGTTCAGTCCCCATTCAACCGTCGTTTCCCCCTCTTCATAGGTACGATTCATCCCCGTTTCTGTGACAATCGGCTATTATTTGCGCGAATTCGGGGGCGTGAAAGCAGCAGAGGTCAGAGCAGATCAATCATCATGGACGAAAAACTGAACTAGGGAAAAAATAAAATAAACGGCCGCGATGAAGAGGATTGGTGTATCTTCTCGTAGTTGGGGTCAGAAGAGGGACCCTACACTGCTGCGCTGTGGCGTCACCTTCTTCTTCCTTATCACCTTCTTCCTCCTCCTCTTCCTTCTTTTCCTGCTTCTGAGTCTGTTCGAATGCTGTATCATGAGACACCGCGAAATTGCTGAGAATGAGGTCGTCGGTCAATGGTCAGGTTCAGGCATATAAGGCCGTTGCCCGTGCCCCCTACGCCATGTCGCCATTGTTTGGATATCTCTCCGATGCACTGCACTTTCGAGGGTGAGCAATCTTTCATCCGCGTAGCAAAAAGATTTGCTCATGATTTGTTGGAGTGTATAGAATATGCACACATGTATATCTTTGTAAAATACACACATATGCGTTTCGAATCGATAACCGATTCCAAAATGGATGAAGCCTACCCCTGCAGGGGAAATCTGATATATGCCACTCGCAGCAG
>ADNK01000928.1:0-7500 GCA_000320545.1 Bigelowiella natans CCMP2755 | reverse complement strand
CATTCAAAATTTTTCAAGAGAGCATCAACTGACAAGCATTTTAGGTTCGTAGTCGTAAAACTTGATCCGTAGCAAGATTTTGGGGAAAATCACAGGAAGCACTTACTAGCTTGGAAAGTGAAGATGCTAGGATGCGTGCTAGCATCGCATGCATGGCATGTGAAGTCCGCAAGGTGAAAGCGATCATTGGCGATGAGTGAACAATGGACACATGCATTGCATGTCTGTCATGTGAGGATGTAGGCAATGGCGTGATGCTTTCACGATGATTTTTGCTGTGTCATTTTGACAAAGATCATTTTCTTAGATTTTGACAAAAGACACGTGCTGCGGCGTGCCCATGATTTTCTCCATCTGTCATTCTAGCAATTCATTTCAGCAGTGGGCAAAATTTTGGGTTGTGAATTTTGGGGTATTTTCCTACTGATTGTGGTAGGAAAATTTCACATGGGGAGTGTTGGGTGTGGTGTGGTGTTCCGCTGCGCCACACTCAGTTGCTGGTGGCATGGGCGAGCTAGCTAGCTAGCTAGCGAGGGACTCTGGAACTCTGGAACTGAGGAAGGCCTGCCAACTTTTCTGGTGACAGTGATGTTCTATTCTGTCAAATGTAGACACAGTACCCGGAAAAGATGGCGCATGTGTTAGATGTCCCCATGATGATGTGTCCAAAGCTCTGCGCAGACGGTCGGTGCGCGTGCAGGTTGACACGGAGGCTCAAACGGTTGGACTCAGAGCTTCACCAGATCACGAAGCGCGTGAATTGATGAAGATGCTTGCATTTCCCCGGGACTGCTTTAGAACCATTTGCTCCTTTTGACACGGTAGCTTTTGACACTTAACTTCTAGAATTCAGCAGCGATGTTGACATCGTTCGACGTGAACTTCTAGCTAGCCACTTCTAGCAACCAAAATGTTTCGGCCAAGGCTCAATGATGACCCCGAATCTGGCTGGTACAACTTGTGGATTCCTCCGTCGAAGTGACCCCACCCATGGAAAATTCTCCCACCGCGCTACAGTTCACACAGACTTCGGACTGCTGAGAGAGGGTGGGGCTCGTGCCAATTGGGCTCGTGCTGCTTTCGGAAGAAAATGGCTCCCAGAAGGCCGGAGTTTTTCCTGAGTATCGGGAAATTCTCTCGAGGATTTCATACAGAAATAATCCCGGTTTTCTCCGATATTCGTCGTGAGTACGATCGGGTGTACCCGGGATTCCCCGATACTAACTGTCTTCTCACCGGAAACGGTTTCCTAATAATCCTGCACTCGAGCGCTGGCCGTGAAACCGATACATCCAGGCTCACGTGCATTTGTTTGTCTCCCTCGTAGCAATGGATAGGGTCTACTCCGCAGAGCAGATAACAGTGCCGCCGTCCCTGCCGGGCATCCTGAAGGGGTTCACGAAGGAGGTGATCCGGCACCAGCCCCAGGATATCTTGGATTTTGGGGCCGGGTACTTCGCGGCAGCAAAGAAGGGCAGTCTCGAAGACTTCCTGAAGGGATGGGGGAATCGGGAGGTCAAGAAGGCTCCTGAAACTAAGGGCCAAAGATCAGGTCTAACCGCGGGCCATAGTTCAGGCCTCACCTCTGCCGAAGAGAAGCAGATACTCGAGCTTTTCTCGAAGATTGACCTGGAGAATCGTGGTGTGGTCTTAGCTAAGGATCTTTCTCGCTTCGATAAAAATGGGAAGCTTTTCGCCAAGCTCGATACCTCAAAAGACGGCGAAGTGAGCGAAGAAGAATACCTAGCATTTTTCAAAGGCTTGAAAGCAAAAAATGCAAAAGCAATCGAGGGATACCTCGCGTACGCTGAGAAAACTTTGCTTAAATTGACCGTTGGCGAGGAGGAAGACATCCTGGACTTGTTTTCCAAGGTAGACACGGATGGAAATGGGGTGCTTGATAAAACAGAACTTTATCGATTCGACAAGAATGGGAAGTTGTTTGGGAAGTTGGACACCTCAAAAGACGGGAAAATCGACAAAGCAGAGTACCTCAATTTTTTCCAAGGGCTGAAGCTGAAGAACCCAAAAGCACTTTGGGGATATTTGAGGTATGCTCAAGGATGCCTCAAGAAGCTAACATTAGACGAAGAAAAGGAGATAAAATCCGTCTTCAATACAATTGATGTGGACAAAAGCGGTGAGATCGAAGAAAAGGAACTCGCTAAGCTTGACAAAAATGGGAAACTCTTCGCACGCCTTGACACGTCCAAAGACGGGAAGGTGAGCATCACAGAATATTTGAATTTCTTTAAAAAGATGAAAGTCGACAATCCGAGAGCTGTATATGGATATATCAAGTATGCTAAACGTGTCTTGAAGATGTGAATTAGAGAGCAGATAAAACTATGACCGTGTGGCAGCGGCTGAATGAATTTTGCAATGTACACATGTAGCAAAATATTAAATCGACAAGATTTTTTGCTAGCAACACGATAGTGCATATGTCTAGTTGTACAATTTGATTAGATAATGATGAGTTTCTAGATTTGTGTGTGGCCGCGCGCTTTCACGTGTAGTTGGTTGTTGTGCTGATTTGCCGCATGGCATGCATGCGCTAGCAGATGCGTCCGGTAAGGTCAAAGTGATCCATCTCGTGTCTCTTTGATCTGAGAGTCTCTGTACAAAGCAACAATGAGAGTCGTCGCGTACGCATCCATGCAGTCGCAAGCCAATACGCAGCTGCGATGCAGCTATCGCTGTGCATGATGTGATGATGTGCAGCCACATCCTAGACGTCTGCTAGACATACGTGTCGTACGATGCGGCCACATGCTACGTACATGCATACTGATGTATCTGGATGCTATAATGCACCTCTTCTAGTTAGGTCTAGCTAGTAGATCGTGGCCGGCCGTCTGAGCTACCGCGTATAGAGCTATGCTAGCTAGAGCGGCCATCGGACTACTCCGTCAAACCAGTAACGAGTGGCTTATATGACCTCTGAATTGAGAGGTCATCCAGCACAAACTGTGTATGGTGTGCGTGCGCACTAGCGTGTGCTGAAATTTCACAATGACATGAGGCTAGTAGTGTGCGCACACCCTCGATCGGAGCACATGCTAGCATGGGCTTGCAACACTTGCGTGCGTGGCACAGCAAGTATATATAAGTACAACTGCGCTAGCTGCGTTTCAGAAAAATAATGGCAAGCATTTTGCAATTTGCGCCCGCTGACAGACCATAGCATGCGTTGAAAAATGAGGTTTTGAAGCTGAAATTCGAAAAATATTAAATTTGAACTTCAAACATGCTAGCATGCAGCTAGGCAGGCTAGCAGGCTTCAGTGTGCTTCCAATGCTTAGAATGCTAGCAATGTCCAATTGCAACTGCATTGCATTGAGTGCGCCAGGCCGCGAGCGCCGCAAGCACAGTTTGTGCAAATCCCAGTCGTCTAGTCGTTACATTACCGGGTTTGACGGAGTTGTGGCAATTATTGTGATGTTTCACTCATTAGCTCATCTAGTCGTCATGATATAAGAGCGTTGCTTGAGCGAAGTTAAGAGAGTTGCTGGCGCTCTATCTAGCGCTATCATCCGATCCAGCATTTTTACACTGACTGCACTGATGCGACTCACAAAACCCTGCTGAATTTCATCTGAATCACAATCATTGTGGCGCATGCGTGCAGCGAATGACAGCGTCAGCAAGGGCCGAGCAAACTGCTGCGCTTCTTCGACACTCAACGAAATCGCATTGTTAAACTAATTTTTGGAACTGATACGCAGAATGAATACACATATAGAACGCTCCCAGATAGCTCTCATTTAGTGAATCTCCAGTTTCGGCAAATCGGCACAACATCCAACAATCACCGACGACTCCCCTGCGCCTATTATCCCAAGTGGAAACTTGGCCCTGATATTCCGTGTATGTCTGCAGCAATCCTGTTGTGATTATCAACGAACGAACAAATATACTGTCAAATAACGAGGAGAGAGAGGCTCACAATATCAAAAATGGCACTGTAGCAAACCGTCGAGATATCTGTCGCAAGAATGCAAATCTAAAGAAAAGAAAGCACCAGACGGAGCCGTCTGCTGTCAGCCGTGGCACGACAAGACGGACGAATCTCCAAAAATCATCGGTATTATCCGGCTATTTTCGAAGCACATTCTATAATAGCCTCGCGCGACTCCAGTTGTCAAAAATGCCCCCACATACAAAGCACACTCCGCAACTAACCCAAACTCGCATGATGTGTGTATTGCATTTTATCATATTACGATTGCGGTCCGGGGCCGTCTCCATTGTCGTCGTGATCATCGTCAACCCCCCCCTCACCACGCCTCGGACTGGATCTCCCCCCACGGCCCCACAGGTTATCTCCTTCATCAACATCGAAACCTGGAGCTGACAATGGGTAGAGGAGGAGGAGGAGGAGGAGTAGGGCAGTAACGTTGTTACGATTTATTAAATGACGACGATGACGATGAAGAAATTTCTCTCTCCTCCCCACAAGAAGCAGAGGTGTAGCGGTTAAGCATTAGACACCATATTTGGTCGCTGAATATAAACTTGATGCCTATAGGCCGCTTCCATAAATTTACGCTTTATCCCTTCTTTCTCTACCCCTCCCCCCCCCCCCTTTACTTGCTGACTCCTAACTTACGTACATGGAATGCAGCACAAGGACCCAAGGCCAATGGCCGTTAGAAATAAAAGGAAGATCGAGAGTTCCAGGAGGCTAGAGTCGGAGACCCTATTGTCATCATCCCTGCTGTGATCTCCGTGCATCGATGTATCTGTTAGAAGGGTGGGTCGATCGACCGACATGGGATATTACCAGCTCAAATCAGAGAGTTATTGTTACAGCTTTCAGGTATCGTCAGATAATTACACTCCCTTCCTGTACCCCCCCCCCTTCTACCGAGAAACCTACGTCTGTTCGTGTGGTATTTCCCGTATGAGCGATCGCTACTGCTGCTGCTGCTGCTGCCGTAGTTTGGCCGGCACGTTGTTCTTTTTCCATATTTGCCATTGCCGGTCCAGCCTAGAAGAAGAAGAACGAAAGAAGGTTAAGAGAGGACACACACACACACACACACACAGAGAGAGAGAGAGAGAGAGAGAGAGAGAGAGAGAGAGGTGCTTCTCATCAATCGACGCATTCCTCGATAATCATCATCATCGTCATCAGCTCTCCCTCCCCAGCTTGCAATCACACGCAGATCAGTCGGTGCCCCCCCCCCCCCCACCCACCACCACTACTACTACTACTTCATTACCATCGTCTTCCGCCTGGAGGATTTCGTGGCAACTGACTTTCTGCTTGTCCTGTAGAGAAGATGTATACGATAGACACCCGAATCATCATCATCGTCATCCTCTGCTCTCCCCTTCCCCCCCCCCTTTCCTCCTCTCTCCTGCGACCGATAACCCAAACCACCACCACTACTTCTACCACTACCACCACTGCTACTACTAGTAGTACCTCCAAGCGGTCCACAGCTTTAAGGAAGCAGCACTTGTTCTCTTCAGGATACCAGTTGAAAGCATCGCAGTTACTCAGCGCGTCACAGTGAGCGGAGCAGTTGCGAACCATGATTGCCACGTCTTGCTTCTACAAAAGTAGTAGTAGTAGTAGTAGTAGTAGTAGTAGCCGTAGTCAGAAAGAGGGGTTGTAACTGTAGTCACAACAACATGAGCGAAACCACATAACACAAACACATACACATACATACACCGCCAAAACTTGGAGGATAACTCTTTAACATGAGCATCTTCTATAGAATAAGACAAAGTGTTTCCACCACCACCACCACTACTACTACTATTACTACCATTGCCCTCTCCTGCTTCTCAGTATCAGTTTCATCGTCTTCATCATTGCTTGGTTCCATCATGTAGCGGCAATGTGACGGCCCTGCTTGCACGCCCTCGTATACGCTGCGCGTGAGGAGAAGAACATTATGATCAAACAAACAAGCAAACAGAGGAGGGGTCTTTTTCTTGTACCATCCCAATCCATCTCCAACAGCTGTTAGCTCTAACTCTCTCTCTCTCTCTCTCTCTCTCTCTCTCTCTCATTCCCCCCCCACCTCTCCTTTCTCTCGCTCACTTACCCTCTTGTCGGGATCCCGGTGCACTCCGTGTTAGCATGTACACGACCACATTGCACCACGGGGCAGTCCCTCTCCCGGCACTCCTCCTCCTTTCGCTCAGACCCACAAAGACGGCCCCCATTCTTCGGCTCCGTGATCACAGAACGTTTCTATATCGGGGAGGGGAGGGGGGGGGTTAATGTTGTCAGTGTTGTTGTTTTAATTGTGGTGAGATTGGGGGGGGGGGGGGGGGGAGCGACGCGAATACGCGAAGAAGCATTACATATTATATCACGATGCTGACTGCGTTATTCTCGTGTGTGTGTGTGTGCTGCACACACAGACTATCGAAAGAGGCAGCAGCTGTCTGCTGCTTTTTGGCCATCAAGGACGGATGGTGACGACGCCATCATCACAACTACAGCATCTGTCTACATATCTAAGTATTCTTCTATTATGATCGGACAACTGGAAGAAGGAGGAGGAGGAAGGAGGAGGAGGAGAAGAAGAAGAAGAAGAAGAGGAAGAAGCACTACCAGCACTCTCGTTCCTGTGCCGCAAGTAACTGAGCATGCCCCTTCTGGTTTCCACTCGCTCATCTCGCAATCGACTGGGATTCCGACCACAAACACAACAAATCAAACACCTACTACTACTACTACTACTACTACATCACACACACACACACACACACACACACACACACACGACGCACGATGGTGTGTTCGGTGTTCCACCTTTTGGGCAATCGCCAGTACAAGGAAAGAACTTTTCCGCTGGGGGGCACTCTGCCCCGTCCCACGACGGGATCACTTCGCGCCTCTAAGACAACAAACCAGCAAAAAGAAGAGGAGGAGGAGGAGGAGGAGGAAAAAAGATTGTTTATACTTCGGAGAGCTCCGCGGACGGTATATCAGCAAAACTACTGCAACTTCCCCATGGGGGAGATCTAACAGCCGTAGTATTATTTATTATTACTATCATCAACGTCAGGCCCAGCAGCTCTCCAACAGGGAGAGTAGTGCCGTGGAAACACGTATTGAACAATGCACCGACAATCAACGTCATCACATGATCGCAAGGTGAGCTGCTGCCGCACCTTCAGAATGTAGCCCCGACCGCAAGTCGCATTGCACTTGCCAGCATCCTGGGGAAGAGAGGGGAGGGGGGGGGGGGGGGGGGTACGGAGTTTAGAACGATGATCAGGCGATTGCAAAGACGGAAGATGACAAGGATCGGAGTAAGAAAAGGAAAGGGAAAGCTTCCCCACTCCACGTTGGAAAGACCCGGGAATAGTCGTCAACAACAAAATTAATGATGAACTGTCGGTGTTGGGCACGGGTCTCGGGGAAGTCCATCATGGCTTGCGGTGTGGCAGCCAGCGGGAGAGCTTTTTCCTACAAACAAAAAAAAAATAGCACCGCCAGAGACCCGCTGAGGGGGGGGGGGGGGGAGG